>JAVQKG010113617.1:0-15084 GCA_036025885.1 Hypseleotris bucephala
TGAAGCTCACACTCACAGTTTAGTTTTTGTATTACTACTTGATCACACAAATTTAAGGTGCATCCAATTCTATACTTTCCTGATAATGTGAACACTTGCATTGTTACAGTAAAAATGAAATGAAACAATAAAGGAACGCTTCCCAGCAGATCGCTATAACTTCATATCACTATTCGATTTGCCATTTTGCCCACCCTTAACTAAAGCTGTTTATTTTTCCTTTATTTATTAGTATGAACACTTGTTACAGTAAAAATGACCATGAAACAGAGCATAAATGAATGCACTCTTGAACGATTCAACGATCTTCTAAGATTAGCAGATCATCTACATTTCATGATTCAATCTTTCATCATCATATTGCCCACCCCTATTGACTTTACATCAATTCTTTGTGAGGAAACCAACCTGAGACTGCCGCACGAATATGCCATGGTTCTCCTCGCATGAAAAGTAGCGTTTGCCCTGCACCGTGCCATCGTTCTTCCCTTTAGGCTCGTCCAAAATGACTCCCACCCACTTTCCTGTGGCAAACAGAGTAGCCCCGATGTAGGCCACTGTTCCTCGCTGGCCCTTCCCCGTCACCTCAACAATGGAGCCAATCTGCAGATAAAGAAACATAGAAATGAGCTAATAACTGTCAGTCATATACAGTGGGGATCGAAAGTTTGGGCACCCCAGGTAAAAAATATGTATTAATGTGCATAAAGAAGCCAAGGAAAGATGGAAAAATCTCCAATAGGCATCAAATTACAAGGCTGAAAACGGTTGTTCTGCTACATAAGACACTGAAAATGGACTGAAAAGGTGCGATGCATGCTATAAACTCTGCAGGGTGCCCAAACTTTTGCAGACACCATTATGTTGTTTTCTGTTATTTTGAAAGTGTAAATAATGGAAATAAAATCTAACTTTTTTTTTTATACACATTATAAGAATGTCTCATCTGTAATTTGATGCATTTTGGAGATTTTTTCATCTTTCCTTGGTTTCTTTATGCACAATACATTTTTACATGGGGTGCCCAAACTTTTGATCCCCATTGTAGTGTTAATGTAATTTAGATTCAACACTGACCTTGGGAGGCTTACTGCTCTCCACTGTTCCCGTGCTGCTCATTTTGCTGATCAATGGGCTGGTCAGCTAGAAAAAAAAAAAAAAAAGACAAAGGAAGCAAGTGGTCAATAGCTTTTCTATGGCACTTTCCTGCATCCATAATATAAGGTTTTTTTGTCATCAATTTTTATTTGAGTTGATTTGTTTGTGCAAAGACAGGCCTTGAAGCTGCATAGAAAAACACACTCATGCACTTAGTCATATGTTCTGACTACAATAGTTTGACTAAGAAAAAAGTCCTGGCCTACTTCCCTCACACAAAGATGTTCTTTGAGAATCCACCGGGTCAGGCCATGTGAATTCATGCTGATTTTCAAACCAGAGGGCAGAAAACTGGATAGAAATGTCAAACCCACCCTTAACACTGCAACAGGAGGTTTGCAGTGGACAATATAGTTTACATTTCATAGACTTAATACAGTAAAGAATATTTTTTGAGAAAGTAGGTCTACAAACTTAACTTGAAGAATAAGCCTTATTGTATTCTTTTTGTGCCCGGACGAGACAACATATTATGGAACAAAATGCCCTTAAACTAAACAGTGAGTATATGTTATTGTTAGCCATTGAACAAAGTATATATAACAAGTTACTATTGACGTTTTACACAAAGAATGATATTATAACATGTAATAACCTAGACTACTTACCCGCGGCGTATAGGAATGCCTTCTGTTTAAAGCCATGATTTTGATTGTAAATTATTTCACCTCTGTAGCTAAAATAAGATGTAGTTTTCTCTGTGAGTTCTCATCCTGAGCCCTTTCCGAATGTATTTGGTTTGACAGAAGCACCCACTGGAGCATCTGCAAACGTCACTATCCAAAGAGGGAGGGCTTGTTGTCTCCCACTTCCAGCATTACATCATGTCAACAATCAAATATAACTCTTTTGTACCACCTTATAACCCCCATATAAACATTAATAATTAAATATAGTTTAATTTAATAAGTTTAATATTACCAAAAATCCAAATGTCGACTGGACCAACGTCCCTTTGTCTTTTTTATACAATTACTGTGTTTGAAGTCCACTATTTTGACTGTTATATTAGATTTAGATTATGTTAGATTTATGTGTTGCCTGCAGGATTAGCAGCGCAAATACTGACAATGGTTGACGCCCTGTCCATACTAACTATAGATCTACGTAGTTTCAAAGGTGAAATACATTTACTTTTAGGGAAACAGACACGGGCTTGAAAGATATCTAGAATGAAGTTCAGTGGAAACGATGATACTAAGATGCTGCACGTCTTTTTGATAGAAAAAAGCCGGTTGACGTTGCCAATGCTAACGGAATAGCAACTTAGCAAAACAACAATTCAATAAAACAATTACACATCACTAAGTCAATAGGTTGTTTATTTGGTCACATACCTGCCAAGCACAAAGAGGCTGTCTGAGATGTTTGATTAGCGCTTCATGCAGACAAAAGTACCCCTCTGTTTTGATTTTGGGCTAACTCCAGCTAGCCTAGTAGCCTTCTTTCTGTTGACAGGGCACTTCCGGTGTCTGACTGGCCGGCCGACCAAAGAAACAGCGCCCTCTCGTGGTTAGAAGATTAAAGGTTTAGCTGAATGATGTAAACCGGCCTTTGTTATCATGAGACTAATTAATAAAATACTCTAAGCTATTGTCTTTAGTCCGCAGTTTTGTTTACTTGTTTTATGTATTATTTTCTGATTTATTGCAGTACAAGACCTAGGCTACAGGGTAGGCCTATAAATTTGCAGTCCATGGATGATTTAGAGATTAAATTATGTGTTTTATAGCGGCGAAAATAAATATTACAATAATTTAGGGGCAGCAGAGCAGACAGTTACTACAAGCTAAACTTGAATCTCAATAAAAAAAATTGTAAAAACTGTAGATTGGTTCTTTTCAACAAACTGGTGTAAAAACTGAAATATCTTAAAAACATACACTATAGCATTACTATAATGAACGAACTTAATGTGCTTTTTTACACTGGGCTAATAAACAAATAGGCCTATTTACTGAAAGGTTGTCCATAGATTAAATTATCGGCCTAAGCCATATGTTTTAGCCATATAGACAGTCGTGTCCCGTGGCAGTGGGGCAGTGACAGGATGGGACGTGTGATTATCCCGAGGGCCAGATCGTCTGGCCAATGAGGCGGAGGAGGCAGAGCTCCGGCCGCAGCTGAGCCCTGCGCCGCTGACAGCGCACACCGCCCGATCCCCATACCTCCACATCCAGTCTCTATAGGACAAGGTACCGCTCTTTTGGCTTCTTTAAGTGTGTTTTAATGCAGTTTTCAAAACTTTTGATTCACTAACTTTAGCTGCTCGCTGTTATGCTGCTGTACGCCCGGCTCGGATGGCACCAAGGGTTGTAAAGTGCCATCAATGAACATCAGAACTTCCGCTTCTTCTTGTCTAAATATGGTCCAATTAACTATTGGAAACCACAAGAGTTTTGTTGTGAAAGTAACATGTAAGTGCATCCTGTCGTTTTCTTGAAAATGATCGCAAACTTAATGTCTCGCTTTAGCTGGGACGAGGAGGAATTAAGTATTAACTTTGCGTGGGCTCGTGTTGTTTAAATGGGACAGTGTGTCTCTCCCAGGACTGCATGGTTTAACAATAACTCCGATTAAGATGTGCGCTGTTATAAACAAAAAAGAGACCAAATGACTTGTTGTGGATACTTTGTTCCGATGAGGGTGTGGAGCTCAAATGAGACGCGTTACGTCACCAGCGCCTAGTTCTGTTTCTGTTTCTTCAACAGGTGGAAGTGGAACTGAAGAAATGTGGATTTTTGTCATACCACAGCATACTTTGTAGCCCAATGTGAAAGTCAGCCTGTATATAAAAAATATCCTCTATAACTAGTGTAAACAGGCATTTTATTACAATACATATTCCAGAGTAGGCTATAGTTCTGCAACATTGCAATGCTCAGACTTTAGAAAGTAAAAGCTAATTTGTTTATTTAAGGTGTGTCTGCTCTGATTTGATATTATAAAGAATATTAGGCTATAAACATTTTGCAATGTACTTAATATAAATATATTATAGAGAGAGGTGGTTATGGATGTCTTTGATCAAATGGTAATCAGGCTACATACAAGACATTTCTTGTCAACAAGCATTTTTGAAAACTAGACTTTAAGTTAAAATCTGATCAAGAAAACAAAAACTTGTCAGACCAGTCAGCTAGCTGCTACCTCTACAGCTTAAATATACAGTAGGCCTATAAAATAGAACACTTTACATAAGGTCTGTAATATTAACTCAATCTGAAAAAGACATGTTTAATAGTCTTTGTTATTTGGATGTGTGTTACGTTACTGTCTCAGATGGCTGATGCAGAGCTGGTGAAGAAGACTCTGAGGGCCATTCTCCAGGCCCACACCACAGGACTGACCCTGCCTCGTCTACAGAGTGAGTACAGAGAGCTGACTGGAGACCCTGTCCCACACAGACAGATGGGCTACAGCAGCCTGGCCGTCCTGCTGGACAACATGGCCTCAGTGGCCCGAACAGAGCACCCTGAGTCCAGAGAGGTCAGCACACACTTCAACACAGTGACTGAGCAGTGGGTTACTTTGTATTTAACTTCTGCTGATCTGACTTCTGAAACCTTCTTGTGCAGATGCTGTACTTTGCCTCAGGAGCTGGTCAGAATAATGCCAACATTGCAAAGATAGTGGCCCGACAGCGCAGCTCCAAGAAGCAAGGCCGAGCCCACATGGTCAACACCCAGATGAGAGTCAAACAGGCTGCTCCACTCGTCCTCAATGGTCAGAAACTAATCATAATACATTACAATTATATTTCACTGTATTCATTGTTGTGGTATGGCTGCCATAGAGTAAATGGTGAACATTTACTCCATGGCAGCCATACCACAACAATCAAGCTGACGGTATTATGATATTACTGCAATTACCAACCTTTGCATAAAAATCTTCTTTTTAAGTAATTAGTCAAATTGAGAACATAAGTACCAAAATAAAACGAATTCAGCGTCTTTACTATATCTCAGTGTCTGCAAAGTCTGAAAGTGACCCAACAATTCATTTCTGAGTTATCGCATTCACACGGCTAATTTGTGGATGAACATGAAACCATAATATCGCCAAACACGATTCACCAAGTGCAGATAGTGGAGCATAGGACAAACAGAGCATCAATAAGATTAATAAGACACACACTAACACAAGACGCTTAAAATGGCATCTGTATTGGAATCTGTATATAGTTCATTGCTGTATTAAAAATATTAATAGGCTTTTATTGTTGCGGTGTGAGACAGTGAAAGGAGGTTTTGCAGGAGGGAGGGTAGAGACAGCCAGGAGAGAGAGAGAAACCGGTAAAATCTTGGACAGAGCTACAGACACACTGGCTCTCCGCTGCTGTTCTGTGGATATTAATACTCTTGTGCAGACTCCACCAGGACTACTGCTGCTGAGGTGATGCAGGGGCTGAGACTGTGAGATGTACATGCTCCTATTTATATGACCATTTACTGTTATGTGCGGCTGACAAATAGGCTGGGGAGATAGAGAGAGAGAGAGTGTGGGTGTGACATGATGAATGTTCGTGGCGCATGTTGATGACACGCCTGATGTTATGTCACTGTGAGGAGGCTGTACCATCTAGATTTAGTGTCATTTATGGAGTTGTATGGTTTAGGTTAAAGAAAATGGATTCAGATGTAGCAAAAGCATCAACATTTGAATAGCTCAGTAGGCTACAATAGTTATAGCTCTAGACCAGGGGTGGGCGATATGGCGATAAAAATCAAATTGCGATTGAAGTTATGACAATCTGCTAATCTGAGAAGATCGTTGAATTGTCATAAAGTGCATTCATTTAAGTCCTGCTCTTCACTGTTATTTTATCTGTAACAATGCCAGTGTTTATTTTAAGTAAAAAGGAAAACATTTTTGATTGGATGAAGATTTTATTTGTAGTTAAAATGGTTTTATGTAGCAGTACTCTTCTGGCAAAAAAAAAAGGTAACCAAAATCATGATAAAATCACACCCCTACTCTAGACACAGTTGTGTGCATTGTTGATTGTACAGTCATGATGTTGGTAAGCTTCAGTACATCACGAGCCACAGCTGCTGTGGGGCAGACTCACAGAGACGTGGCAGCCAAATTGCACCTACAGCCTCTCTAACTTCCACCAAACATATTACCGCAATATTAGCATATTCATAAATAAGTGTGGGCGAAGTGTCAGTAAATACGATGCAACTGTTGGCATCCTGCTGACACACTGTTATGTAAATAGTGCATGCAAGATGAATTTGTGGTTTACATTTATGCCATACCAAATTGGTCTGAGTCACATGGCTTGTTATCTTCCCACACTTGTTACAAAGGGGAGATTTATTTTTTCAATGTATCAATAGTATTGATGAGTGAATACATTTGGGACTAGCTGTGTCAGACTGAGCTGACTCAGACTGTGTGTGTGTGTGTGTCTCTGTGTGTGTGCGTCTGTGTGTGTCTCTGTATGTGTCTGTGTGTCTCTGTGTGTGTGTCTCTGTGTGTATCTCTGTGTGTGTCTCTGTGTGTGTCTCTGTGTGTGTCTCTGTGTGTGTCTGTGTGTCTCTGTGTGTGTCTCTGTGTGTGCGTGTGTCTCTGTGTGTGTCTGTGTGTGTGTGTTTCTGTGTGTGTCTGTGTGTGTGTGTGTGCAGCCAAACCCCAGACGTCCCTGAGACAGCCGGGCCACAGAGGAAGAGGAGGCAGAGGAGGAAGAGGGGGTGCACATGGAGACTTCAGACCAGCCCGGGACCTGAGAGATGGTCTGTCAGAGGGCAAGACCACGCCCCATTCTAACAGGACGTCCCATCAGAACACTGTCAACAGAAGAGGACATCCCACTGGAGAGAAGTGAGTGAGGAACACTGACACAATCATCAGGCTCATTTTACCATGATCAAGTATGCAGCGTCCCCCACCGTAGGCCTTATGTTCAACATATACAGTGCCCATATTACTTTAACCTCCAAGCTTTTTAATTGACTTTCCAGTGATTTATTTACCAAGGGTGCCCATATAAGTATATAAGAATTGTATTCAAAATGTTGTGAAATAAATTAATTAACAGCCTCTATTTTACCACCAATGTCAATGGTTACACAAACCATCAGTATGGATGTTTACTGAGTTGATTATATGTAGCAGTCTGCATCAGTGGAAGTTTCCCATTCTGTTGCAGTTAGCAAACCAGATTAGAGTAAAATCCCAATAATTTGGCTAGGCCTGGCATTTCCGTGGTATTTAATTGGCAGACTTCCTCATGTGTGCTGTGGAAGGAGAGGAATGTGTCAATAATACAGCATACCAGAAGTCATCTAAGAAAAAAAACAGACTTTGAGACCCTCTGTGGGCTGTGTTATAACATTTTTTGTTTTAGTGCGCAGGGACACTTGTTTTCAACCAATCACACACTTCCACAGTACAGGAGTGGAGTACATTATCTGGAAGGAGAATCTACCAGTAAACATGTGAAGGAGCTGATGTTTTATTTCAAAATTCACAGCTAATTCACAGCCATTTTTATTTTTTAGTTCAAAGACAAAAAACCCAACGTATACCTTTTTATAATACTTCCTGGTTTGTGTGAGACCGTGACAGAAGGTTAAGAAGAAGGGGAAAGGGTAGATCACTAATACATGTTTGTTTATTTTTTCTGCCCAAAATCAGGCACTTTAAAATATCACAGTCATATCATTATCAGCTTGTCCTCTCTTTCCCTTTGGGCACTGTAAAAGCTGACATTAGTGCTTAGACAAAGGGCCGTCCGGGGTCCATAGTAAGGACAGGGGCCCGAGACCTAATCCCTGTCCCATTCTGTGCAGATTAACTCTTGTACCACACACAGTGAATCAGCACATCTCTACAGCAGGCAGCACACATACACATTTGTATTCTCACTACACTGTCATGTCCAAGTTCAGTCAAAATGTTCCTACAATCAAAAAAAGCTTTATCTGACCCTGTTCCGAAATGTAAAGTTGCTAATCTGACATAATTGTTGTTTTACTTTAGTCCCTCTCCTGGCCTTTACAGCAACATCATATCGGAATTTGAGGGTTTCCACTTTGACCAATAGCAGTCGTAGGGGTGGGATATGGTAAAAAAGATAAAAGCACAATTTTTATTAAGATCGCAATTTCAATTTTAGTATTTTTTTTGTCTTACTCAGAATTCTGCTATTGGTGAATTCAAACAAAAAACATTTCCTACAAATTCAGTGTACATCCAGTCCAATGTTCATTATAATACTTTATACTATTTATTTTCGATTTTATAATTAGTACGAACACCCGCATTGTTACAGTAAAAATGACAATAAAGAGCAGAGCATAAATGAATGCACTGTGTCACAATTTAACAATCTCCCCAGATTAGCAGATTAACTTCATATCACAATATTTTGTTACCATATTGCCCACACTACGTACTCATGTTTTACTTACACTGGCCTCTACAAACCTCAGACAACCTACTTTACATCATAGAACAGGGTCAGATGGTCAATTTATGTTTTATTTGTAACATTTCCATAAGTTACAGACTAGACCTTTAAAACTGACCAACCTGTATTACCTTATGATATCAAGTTGCATTATATTGTGTTCAGTAATCTAATCTGTGTTAAGCCCTTCAAACTATGACAACATGAAAAATGATATCAAGGTCTACTCCTTGACAATGAACTGTGTGGCTGGTTTGATAAGTTCAGTCTCAATACTGAAGTCCTTAGATGTATTTATATGTACTTCAACCATGTACAGAATAACCATGCAGTACCCATTTAAATTAGTCTAGATAGGGGCAGGCAATATGGTAAACATATTAATATTAAGATTGTATAAAGATTTTAGCTGACTTTTTTGTCTAACATAGAAGACTTCTGCATCATAAGACACATTAATCTGCATAACCAATGTTCATCCAATCAAGCACTTATCATGATACTTAATGCTATTTATTTTCCTTTTTCTTTTAATATAAACACTGGCATTGTTACAGTAAAAATACAGTAAAGAGCAGAGAATAAATTAATGCACTTAATCACGATTCAACAATTTTTCCATGTGAGCAGATTGTCAAAACTTCATATCCCGATTGGATTTTTCACTATATTGCTACTCATAGTCTACATGATTGGTTCTCAAACTGTGGTCCAACCAGGTCCAAGTACAACCAGATAGAGCCCATGCACTACCATGGTCCCTATCTAGTTGTACTTGGACCTGGTTGTGTCCTGTTTAGTCCTGGTTTAGTTAGTCCTTGTGTAGACCTCTAGTTTGGACATAGTTTAGACCTGGTTAGACCTAGTTTAGTCCTGGTTTAGATGTGGGTTTGTGGTACTTGGGACACACAATATTTTCTTTGGTGGCACTTGGTGTAAAAAGTTTAAGAACCACTGGTCTACATTCTTCTATAAGTAAAACAAATAACTGGCCACTATTACTGCATATGCTGGTTAGAGAATTAGGCAGCGTGATTAACTAAAGAGCTGTCTGTAAACATCATCTTCTTGTTTTGTGCAGGTCAGAACAGAAGAGGATGACTCTACCCACACGCTTTCAGAAGGAGGTGCAAGCTCACCTCTCTCGAAACACTCCACAGACTGGATGTAAGTAGGACACACTAGAATGAGATCTCACTGTCTAGTCTATTAAACAAACAGATACTGTACATTAGAGCTGAACGATTTTGAAAAAATATGTTATTGCGATTTTCATGACAAATATTACGATTACGATTACATTTTTAAAGCCAAGAATTAGTTCACAGAGCACATTTGATGATGTCTGAAAAAAAGACTCAAATCTGAACTGTTAAACTTCCACAAGAATCACATGCCTCAGAACAGTGTAGAGGTTAAACCTACAAGGGAAGCAGCTTTTTGACCATACATTCTGTTTTGTGCAGAGATATTATATTACTAATTGGGACAATTAAAATTGCAATTTTGATTACATTTTCATTAATCTTTTAGCCCCACTGTACATATTCTCTAGCCTTAGTTAGCATTTTGAAGAACCAGACCAATACGTTTCTTTTAGCTCTATGCTTCTTTCAGACAGAAATGCTTTAGTCTGTAATCTAAGAAATAGCTTTGGAGACACCCCAGGCACAACTGCAGAGGAACCCAACCACATTCCACAGGAAATGCTTAGTAAATATAGGGTTACCAGATGTCCCACTTGGAATGCCACTGAATTTTTATCTCAAACTCCCACAAATTGTCCCCGTGTTAATGTCAGATTGGAAATTCTGAGCAAGCAACACTGTCCCATTTTGTCTCACCCATGTCCCACATTTAGTTTATTCATCTGGTCACCAAAATCAAGCACCAATTTCCCTTAACCTGGCGCAGAATGTCAAATCTGCACGCACATTGTATTCTATGCATGGGCAAAATACAAATTCTTTCTCTTTGGATATATGTATGTTAAGGGGTTAATATGTTTTAAATGGAAAACATAGCTCATGACAGCCAAATGTCACTCCCCACTCCTCTCCCTGGTTTCCAGTCAATCTGTCCAATGAATAAAAATGGCAAAAAAAATATAGATATATATATAAAAAAAAAGAATGTCATCTCATGGGCCGCGGTTTAGCCTAGTCGGTAGAGCGCGTGGCCCATATTCAGAGCCTGTGGTGCTTGTCCTGGTGTAAGTTTGAATCTTGCTTATGAAAATTTTGCCGAATGTCACTACTTTCAGGGAAAGTCAGAAATGACCTGCTGAGTCTGTGCCCTCCAAGTTCCTTTTAGTTTCATCATAATTCTGATAAAACATTTTGATATAATTTTGGTTTTATTTCCCAAGCCTTTATCCCTAGATTTTGGTTATTTCTTTCCCCCAGCCCCTCTGTATCCTGTGGAGGGCCTTGGTCCGGGCAGAGCACAACCCTACAATCCTGAGCTGGTGCAGGGCCGTATCCGGGAGATCTTGGGGAAATACAATAATGGTTTCTGGGTGTCCAAGCTGCCTCAGATCTACAGAGAGCTCTACAAACAAGAACTACCCCCAGATGCCCTCAGAGACCTGGAGACATGGAACCACATCTGCACTGTACGTTCAATGCAAGTACTAAGATGATGAAGGAGAGTGTCATGGTTCTGCTGCTGAGGTGGTGATGGAGGAGAGTGAGATGGTTCTGTTGCTGAGGTGGTGATGGAGGAGAGTGAGATGGTTCTGCACTTTAAGCTCCATTACCAAAATTAAACTAACTGATGTGTAACACTTTAAAAAGTCTAAAAATCTCTTTACAAAAGCCCAACATGAAATCACAGTTGAATGCATGATGTCAGTGCGTATGTGAAGGCCGTTCTCTTGTTGTCTTCAGCTGCGAATCATGTCACTCTGATTTGATGTTGCTATAAAGGTTAAGGGACTAAATAAGGACTCTAAAAGGAACTAAATAATTATCACACTTTACCAACCACTTGTCTGTCTTTAGTAAAATGCGCTGACGGCACACCAGGTTAAATTAATTCCTTTTCTCGAAAGGTTGATTTTTTAATTTTATTTTCTATGGAAGCGTGATCAAAAAAGTTTGTTAAAAATTTGTTTTTATCAGTAAAGTTATGCACAAAGCCAAAACAATAAGGATACCATTGATAAAACTTGTAAAAATATAAACTTTTCTAATCAGTTAAATGCATTCCAGAGTAATTTATATTTTTTTGTGTCTTCTTCTTGTGTGTCAGGATGGATGATATTCAGTTGTGTAAAGAAATCACTCGACTGAAGAAGGAGCTGCAGAAGGAGCTGCAGAAGACAGTCTCTACACCAGGTAAGGAGCTTTGGCAACTTTTATTTAACTAGTAAAATCTCATATTATGTCAGTGCTGTCTAGTCTAAGGTGACCAGATGTCCCTATTTAATGGGGACAGTTTCAGGCTCTTTGTCCTGTGTTCTAAGAAATATCCACACTAATTTGTCCCAGTTTATTTTTGCAATTAGTCTTGAATGTGTTTAGGTGGTTCTTGAATAATGTCACAATATGGTGGGCTTGTTTGTTTATTGATGAAAAAAATCTGAATCCTGTCCTAACTAACTGCTAGTTTTTCAAAACAGATATAGTTTTCAATCACAAAATACAACTATTTATTAGGAAACTGAATGTTACAAATCTTGCGATGAGATCTTAATTTTTTTGGGGTGGGGTCATGAAAAGGTATTGAAATTCACTTTGAGATGCCTGTATATCCCCTGTTGTGGAAGTGCACGCCCTCAGGTTGCTCTTTTTATTAAGTTTAGATCCAGACGATGGTTGCTGTGGTAACTCCAGAGATCAGACTAACTACAATTTTAGATACATACCTAAGTTAAAAATGGTCTAATTCCTACACAACATTTTTTATAACAAATGTACTAAATATTTATCATGGTCACACTTTATTTTGCCGTATCCCTTAATTGTCTAGTGTCTACCTCATTAAGTACAATCTACACTGTTTAACAAACTGTAAAAACATGTAACTACACTGTACATATAGGCTACATATAAAGGTTAGGGTTATATACAATGTAGTTACATGTTATTACAGTTTGTGTTGTCTTGTTTGTCAGAAAAGGACAAGTCAAATGTGGACAGAGAGAGAGAGGACGACCTTCTGCAGCAGATCAACAAACTGGTGGAGACCCGAGACTTCCTGGTGGAGGACGTGGAGTTTGAGAGGCTCAGGTGGGACGACAGACTTCAAGATAGATAGCTAGATACTCCAGAAAGTTGTGTAGTCTATAGTAAAAAAGAGAAGGAAATATGTAACCTGCAAATGCACCTTTAAAATAAATATCACCTTTATACCTTTGACACATTGTGAGTATCAAAATGAAGCTATAAAAAATGTAAATTATTCTTTTAGACTTTCAGTTTTGTTAAACCGACATCAGTCTATCAGCTCTATTTCACTAGTCTGGCCAGCCACAACTCTTTTCCTTTTCTATACAAAGATGTTCTGGTCTCTTGTTGACTGCATTCAGTTTTAAGGTTGGAGTCTGTCAATGTGTAGTAAACTGATCTGATATGCTATGACACACATGCAGCACACAGCCTGTTGTTAACAAGGAAATCATGTTAGTAAAGTTTGTACGGCAAACAAAATTTGGTACTGTGGCTCATAAACAAGTTCTGATTGGTCCATCTGCAAAATGACAAGAAATGATTGGCTGTGAGCAAGGGACCAGACCCCACTTTTGAAAAAAATACAAGTGCAAAAAAATGTCTGCATATATACACGATCACCTTTAATATTTATGTAGGACATAGGTTCTCAAACTGTGTTACGAGGACCACTGGTGGTACTTGGACCTGGTTATGTCCTGTTTAGTCCTGGTTTAGTGCACCTCTTCAGACCAAGTTTAGTCCTTGTGTAGACGTGGTTTAGACATGGTTATTGTTTTTCTCTAGTTTGGACATAGACCTGGTTAGACCTAGTTTAGCCTTGGTTTCGATGTGGGTTAGTCCTAGGTGGTACTTGGGACACACTATATTTTCTCAATGGTGTAAAAAGTTTGAGAACCACTGATGTAGGATATTATCTGACCTTTTTTCTGTAGGCTATGTAGGCTAATGTAATTATATTTTCTTCCAACAGAGAAAGAGAAGAAGACAGGGAGATGGCAGCCTTCTTAGAGTCCAGACTTAGCAGGACATTAGCTATGAAAAGTAAGTCTATCTTTAAATGTTCAAATAAAACATCAACTTCACACGGTCTGTTTCTGTCTCAGGTGCAGTGGAGAATCAGGAGGTGGCGCCGCAGTCCCATCACAAACCTGCGTCTCTCCTCACTCACCCCGGACTGACCCTGCTCAAAGACTGCTGTGGCTTCACCTGCTCCCTCATGTAGCCTAATACTGTGGGACTGTGATCATGTTATAGAAATGTTATGTAAGACAGTAGTTCGCATCCTTTTTGTGTTTTGAGTACCGCCTGGGCTTATTTTTCATGAGGAGATTGGTGTTGGTGTTTCCCCAGACAATGTGTTAGTCAAGGTGATAGGCTCAACTTACCCCAGGGCTACATTCTGACTTTATGACACCAAACTAAAATGGCGCACTTTTGTTTTTGGTTTACGACCTCATGTTGTAGCTAATGAACACCGTAATTAATCTATACAACAAATTTAAAAAACCTTCCGAGATTCAATGAATGATGCCTCTCCTAAATATTTAAATATAGGCTATTACATGCACATATTTGGGCTTAACGCATTGCTTTTTGTGCAAATCCATGGACCATGTCTCTGACTGACCCACCCATGTGTGCATATTTTACGTGCACCCTGCACAGAGCCACAGTCTCACCGGGCGCAATGGACAATGCAGGATATCGCTCCTGAAATTATGGCGCTTCAGTGAAAATCATTAACTGCCCGCTGAACGCTTTGATCTCTATCGTCTGATGAGTGCGTTAAATTCATCAGAAAATGTTCACATCTCGCGAATCTGCAGTCAATCTTTACAGGACAAAAATTTATTTCAAGTTCGGAAAGCACAACTTTATCAATTGACAACAGTTCCCAGCGTCCACCATCCATTGTCATTGACTGTGGTTCACGCTCATCTCTCTTCTGTCTAACTGCACTCAACGGGGCTCACCTGGATCGAAGGAAGCCCAGCGAGGGCACCCTCTCGAGCTCAAAATAACACACTGCCCCCAGCCCCTCCTCATCACACAAGAGCGCGCTGCACTTGAACTAAACATTCTTCACACACACAGAACGCCAGACAGACAGACATACAAGAATGCGCCAGTGCAACGTTCCATGTGACCACAGCATTCTACAGTCAGTCTTCGTCATTGTACAGTTTAAATATAAATTCTGGAAGTATTTAATCTGGGCGGCAGTTGTGGCCGAGCGGATAATGTGTGTAACCGCCGACCCAACAAAGAGGGTTCGAATCCCCGCCTTTGCCGCCAGTGTTCATAAGTTTGTATCATTGTATCTGTAAA
>JAVQKG010113667.1:0-30138 GCA_036025885.1 Hypseleotris bucephala
TGGCCCCCACCCCCAGCAACTGAGACCACATGACACTAACGACCCGAAACTAACCTAGCCCTTTCAACATAACAGGCCATTAAGAACAGGTTTAGATTAAACCCTCCCACTCAGGAATAGAATATATAATTGAACTTTCCCCAGTCAACTTTTAGAATTGATAAGGACTCTTGGATAAGAGCCGAAACGTCTTCAACCCAAAACCCAAGTCCAGATGACTGATTTAAACCTTCTTCAACTTTGATTTGACTACCTGGATAAAAGAATGAACCTTCATCTTCGATATAAACGAAGCCTTGACACCGTCACATCCGAACATACTTCCCTAATCAGATATGTTGTTATATGGTGGTAGCAGCTTCTCTGGGAGTGTTTGTTGTCAGTGCAGGAGCAGACAAGAACACTTAGGAGTGGTTTGGAACAAATGAAGGTACAGGATGCTGAGGTGTACGAGGGCCCAGCTTTGTGATCCATTCTGTCATTGCTTATTTAAACAACACGCCCCACTGAGTGCACTTGAGTGTTTATATTGAGTCTGTGTTATTGTGCAGTTGTATGTTTGTCAAAATGAGTACAGTATTTGTGGAAAAGAATTTCCCTTTTTGGGACCATAAAGTCTAAAGTCTTTGCCCCATGGTGCATCCGTTTTCAGCTCTTGGCGATGACTTACTCAACATAATTATTTACTCAAACATGCCTGAATGAACCAAAACACAACTTGTATTTAAGGTAGAAACAACATTGTCTAAAATCTCTGTCAAAAGTCGATTTTTCATAATAATTCACCTTTAATATTCAAATGCCTGTCGTACAGTTGGAGAGAGGTGTCAGTCTGCATACTTGAAGACTCATAATTACCTGCCTGACTTCCTCCAAGGCTTACTGCAATTTGGGCTCATTATTCCAAGCCCTGGGGTAATAAGTACAGATATTACATTCACATTCATTCAACCCTGCCAGACTAGCATCATCCGGGATAAGATATGTCTTGGGAAATGTGAAAAAAAAGCCATCTCCCTGTGTTGATAGAGAATAGGAAATCGTATTGAAATGGTTGCAGTGTTGACATAATACCAGCGAGGTGATGCATTGTATTAAAGCTTATAGTCTGAAGGGTTGCACTAAGCCAGGAGCTAAATCCAAGGTGAAGACAGCTAAGAAGAAGAAACTAGAACATGCGTCTAAATTTGCTAGGTAGATGTAAAGGTAGCACTTTACTTTACAGCTTGGTAATAATGTGGTAATAAGCAAGTAATAAACATGAAACAATGTTGTAATTACGGTTAATTGTCAAGTAATTTTAGTGTAATTACCAACCCTAACCCCATAACCTTAAATCTACCTATAATGACTTGGTTATTCCATATTATGCTTCTATCTTGTTACCGTGCTAAATACATTGCATGAAAAAACAAGGGTAATTACATAAAAACTTCTCAATAAGTAACCATCATTTCCCTTTTATTACTTGTTTATTACCACACTATTACCATATTTCCGCAATGTCACAAGATTTATTTTTTAAGATCTTGTATTGATGTTGGGAGAGTCAGACCAAAGCCTTCTCCAGCACATCCCAAAGATTCTCAATGGGGTTAAAGGTCTGGACTCTGTGGTGGCCAGTCCATATGTGAAAATTACATCTCATGCTCCCTGAACCACTCTTTCACAATTTGTGAATCCTGGCATCTTGGAATATGCCTGTGTCATCAGGGAAGAACAAAAAACCTGGTCATTCAGTATATTCAGCTGACCTCATTCTTTGGACACATAATGTTGCTGAACCTAGACCTGACCAACTACAGTTGGCTCTTACCTATTTGCTTTGTTAAATCTAGGTGGCAAGGTAGTAGGATGTAGGAGCTAGCAGTGAAAGATTTGGTTTCTAGACTTGTTGCATCTCCACTTATCCTTCTAGCTATGTTAAGCCACGTTGTAAGATTTAGAAGCTTCTGACGATTTGGAACATGTAGAGTGTGTGTATAGTCCCTCAGGGCAATGCAAAATATCAGCTCCGCCATGTTTTAAAACCAAAGCTATGCATGTAAAAAATGAGTCCAAATCGTGTGCCAATGTGCCCTCCTCAACCTCCTATATTGGCTGCACACAGACTTGCTCTTTTTATATATAGCCTACAGTAATGTGCAAATGTTCAAGATGACCAAATAAATGCAGTTAACCCTATGACTCCATTAAAAATCATACGCTCAAAAAACTCTAGTGCTATAAAAATTAGCTTGATTTTTTTTCTACTTTCAAATATGCAATTCTTTTATCAGCTTCCCTCCTAACCAGATGTATTTTTAAAAAAAAGATTTTGGCCCATTTTGTGTGTTATAAGTAGATCCAAAATATGAGGTTTGAATGGAAGTCTATGTGTCACTTTTGGTTCCGAGTGTGACAGGTGTATAGTGTATGAGTCACTCAGTAATGTGTAGGGTGAAGCCAGAGCTGAAGTTGCAATTTTCAAATTTGGTCAAAAACATTCAACTTTTGAGATTTTCATTCCATTGAGAATACTTTACAATTTCATACATTATTGATTCACTCTACAGTCACACTGGTGGTGGTAAGCTTCTTTTGTTGCCACAGCTGCCCTGGGACACACTGACAGAGACGTGAGACAGCTCCTGCATAAAGATATGAGCAGCCTACAATCACAGATATCATGTTGAGAACAACCTATCTGTCCTTTAAAATTTATAAGTGGACTTTTGAACTTTTGAGTTATGTTCACATGACTATATTTCGATATTTTCTCCAAACACTCACTTTGCATTTCATAAACCATACTTAAACTAAACAATTCCATATCTTCCATGTATCAGAGCTGTTTATCAAATCCTGCATAAAACATAAGCAGCACACTAATCTAACCTCTGAAGCTCCCAGAGAGTGATTGACAGACAGGGTGCAAAATATCTGCGCTTACAAATCATCTAAATTTACAATCTTCTCAGGGCACATCTGGTGGTTTGGAGTTTCAAAGGGATGTGGTGATGGGTCAGAAATAGGCAGCTGGCAGGATCACAGACGTGCATTGGCTGGGTTTCTGCATGTGTTTGGACTGGCTCCCGGCCCTAGAGGTGGGTGGTAAGGTGCACTATTAGCAACACACAGTAAACTTGTTGGGGAGTTAATGTGGACTTTAATGAAGGGATAGTTTGATGGTGTGATGTATCAGACAAAAAACCAAAGACGCTTTACTCTATGTACTGAAATACAGATTTCTACTTCTGTAAACATTAGCACAATTGTTTGCTAGGTACAGGCTTTGTGAGAGTCATAAAGATTGTCTTGTCACTTTCTGTCACTCTCAAAAGTTCAGATGGCTGAGACTAACTACAAAAGACTAACAATGAAAATACAGTTTTATAGAACTCCCACGATGCCGTCCTCTTCTGATTGGCCCATCTTCTCCAGGGGGTGTGGCTTTGATAAGTTCATGGGTAGCTGATGTCATCATTGGTAGAGCGGCTTATGATAGCTAAGATTTGCCCCATGTTTCTATGAACAACATCACGGCCTTGAAAAAAAAATGTTACCGCTCACACTGGGTAAATTGAGTACAGTGAGTAAATTCCCACACAAAGAGGGGACTTAACTAGAGTTTAACATAAAGCCTTTATCGCTCAATAGCGCCACCTATGGACTCTTCACACACATCCTGACATATCACAAAAGTCAAAAATAGACCCTTCCCATATTTGTCATGGTTTGGGGGCGGGGCCTCTTAATTGCTCGTTAACAATATAAAAACCTTAGACTTCACAGATTAAAGTAGCAGTTAGTGCCAAAACATTGCATAGGGGAAATTAGCTGCCCTGGCGTCGGTATGCACTCTCCGAGTGCTTTCTAGTTCTTACTGTATGCCTAAAAATGCTTTAAAAGAAAGAAAAAAAGATGCTCCTTTAAGTAAAATGTGTGGTATATTAAACTTCTTTGTTTGTAGATTTAATCAAAAAGTAAATATAGCTCAGTAAACGAAGGCAGAAAGAGGATAGGGAAGATACAGAACATGTGAGAATAAGTGGACATTGAATTTGTATTTACCAAATTTGCTGCTCTCCAAGTCTAACGCAGCATAGCAGCATGGGGCGTCAGAGGTCATCTCCATTTTCCCCTCCGCTCACTGACATCACTGGCCTGGCTGAAATTAGCCTAACCCCTGGACTGACATATCTCTCCAGATAAACCCACATGGACACAACAAACATGAAATCCAAATCAACACATTGTTTTTGCCTTGTCAGAAGCAGCCAGCGAATGACCATCACTCGCTAGCTTGGGGATATTTGTTGTCAAAACGGTAGCTCTGCAAACTGTTTGAGATAATCCTAATCCGGTGAATCTTGACTTGTTAGGGTCATTATGCAGGCTTGACCTCGTTCTGTTGAGTTGGATCTCTCTGGAGTACAGGGCTAGCACGGGACGACAGGACTGTCCGCTTAAACACGTGGGATTTTTCAGCCTTGATAAGTGTAAGAGGGACTGGCTTCAGAGACGGGTGGCTGCCTGGTGGGAGTGGCACGACACCCGTTAACTTTAGCTCTCTAAAGCCCCACGGCACTAAACAAGACACTGCTAATAGAGTCACATTAAAATAGGGATGAGGAGACAAAAACAATTGTTTAATGTGTAGAAATGAAAATAAGTAGAAGGAAAATGTGTATTATAAATTGATATGGCCTAAGAAATCTATTGGTTAACAAGAAAGATTGTACAGAAATTAGAAAAGAATTCTCATAAAATTTGGGAATATATGGGGTAAATACCCTTTACATTGACCTACAAAATTGTGTTAATGCTGATGCTAAGAATGCAGAAAACACATGGTTTTCCATTGCTAAAGTGATTCTTGGAAACTAAATTGTGTATCCAGAGAGGGCTCTGGACTCACCAAGAGCATTTTCTGTGCTTGCTTGATTACTTGTCTTTTCTAAAGTCATCAACAAAATCCAACCAGTACGTAGCTAACAAACTAAAAAAACCATCAGTCAGTTTACAGATTCATTCACTAGCTGTTATAAGGTGCATCTGCTTTAGTTCAAAACGGGATGTATACAGTAAATATATCTGAGCTTGTGATGGCCTATCCGTCTGTCCCATCTCACCCACCACATCTGCTGATACACTGTCGCCTTCACCATCATTGTATCCATTCAACGTCAAAGCAAGAGACAATCCTCTCTGCTGTCTTCAGGTCTCTCCAAAATAATAAATACACTTTTTAATGGCTGACTTTATGTTGCGTTTGCTGCAGAGTTGTCTTTCGGGCGGTAACACTAAAGATGCAATCACGGCAGTCGGCGGCTGGAAGATGGACGAGCGAGCGGGACAGGTGGACAGGTGAGATAAGGAGGTTTTGTGAGAGGCAGTCAGGCCTGGATTTGTGCTGCTGTCCACTGCCGGACGCTTAATAGCTGATGGCAAGCTGTGATTGTGATGAACTTTTTAAATCTTTGGGTCCAGCTTACCTTGACCTTTCAGCTTCCTCTCTCTTCTGTTGTATCATATAACTTGAGCTGCTCAGTGTTTGTGTCTTTTTTGAACTGTTGGCGTCACTTTGGCTAACTGTGAGATTTATGGGAGAGTGCTGTTTTTTGGAGAAATAAAAGTATGACATGGCAGGAGGAAATAACTCTGGAAGGGAGCCAGAATAGAAGGACCATTGTCTGTGTGTAGGGAGTTTCAGCCATTCTCCTCACAAGATCAGAATGTTCAATAGAGCCGGTCACAAGTTTACATACTGCTTCTCACTTGAATACACTGGCAAGTTTAGTCAACACTAAATGGCAGATAAAAAGACAGTCAAACATGCTTGTGCAATAAACGCTACATGTATATTATGTCCACAGGAATGTAAGTGTTTTGAAGTGCATCATTAAAAACATCACTTGACAGTAAAATATAGAAATCCTTCTAATCTTTGTGGTATGTCCTTCTACAAGTATCTTATAGAGCTATTTGGAAAATGCATAGTGTCCATTTTGCTGCTTATCCTCTCATAGAGTGATCCATGCTCTCTGGCCCACTCGCCAATGAAAAAGTCATCCTTTTGTTTTTCCACCGCCGGATTTGAGCAAAGTTTGATGGATGTGGGTGGACTTGTCACGTGTGGGTGTGTTATCTCTTTGTTGTGTGAAATGGAGACAAAAGAAGAGGAGTGGATGAGAAGACTGTGATTTTTATCTCTGAAGTGCAAAAATGTTTCTCGCCACAACACACGGGAGGGAGTGGGAGAAAGATTAGAGCGGCTCAGGAACAAAAATAGATTGATCAGATAGCACCATAAGAAAAACAGAGGGCTTTTGTTAATTGTCATTGTTTTTTTGTCTGTGTTGTCTTTCCTGAACCATCCTTTTAGTTTTACCTTATAGTTCTCTTGTTTTATAAGTGGTGAATGGAAACGTCTGTATTTACACCTTGTAGCAATTAAGCCTTTAGCCTCCACAGATTAAAAAAAATAACCCAATTAAGAGTATTTTCTGTTGTGTTTGCCTCTGCACCTGTGCTATATGTGTGTGTTACACTGTAAAATCTGACTGGTTAATCTTACTGAATAAAAGGTAGGAAACCAGTTGCCACTAAAGTTAGTTAAAATCAGTTAGTTAAAAATTGTTCACTTGTAAAGATAATTTATGATGTTCTGTATTCAATAGATGGTGTAAAAAATCCCCCCTGTGAATGAATGTCAAGTATCAGCCCTACAATTAACCTTTGTCTGGTGTACACCTACCATAGGCACATACTTGCAGGGATAGACTTAAGTCCTCCTCTAACAGTAACAGAAAAAACAATGATGTCAGATTTTACAGTGTACTGTATGTGTGTATGCTGGCCTCTAGGGTGGAGCTCTTCCCTGAGCTCTGTCGACTCTGGGGCCTTCCAGACTATGGACCTAAACACAGGTTGGGTTCACCTGCTCTTACTCCCAAAACAGAGTGCAGGACACTTACTTTGCTCTGCAAATGTCTTCCCCTGCACAATACAACATCTGCCATCTATTTACTTCCACAAACCATTAAAAACTGTTAAAAAGGCCCCACAAGACATCAAAAACATGCAAAGGTGTTTGTGTGTGGAAATTCAATACAAAAGGATGTAGGTGTGACAATATGCCTGCACATTTCAGCAGATTCAAAAATCTGATGTATCACTATAGACGGTTCAAATTACTTTTATGACTTTAGTCTATCATGCAGAATTTGCCATTGCATATCTTTTCCCCCTCTAACCATGTAACCTTTTACTCAAATCTGACAGATGTGGAAGTAATGATGCCTTCTTACAAGCTAGGCCTGGTAGTCTACTACACAGTTGCACGCGTGATGGTGCCAACATTACCTGAGGGCTCTGATAGAGATGATTTCAATTCTCCTCAGCCGTTTAATGATGGATGAACCTGCAGCTGCCGAGCATTTGACAAGGCGCTGTCAGCTGTGACAACGGCACTGAGTGAATGAAGGGAAAGAGCAGATCCTCCTCATACGCTGATGTGCCACAGATCACACATGATGGCAGCAGATGGAGCGAAGGGGGATTGCAAAAAAGAAATCGCCATTCAATCTGTGGCATTGACAATATGGTGTCAGCATCTCACCGGGGAGACGTGACAGCCTGGCAGGTGGGCTATGCTTCTGCCTGTGTCAGTGACTGAGATCAGCGACGACATGCCAAGAATCCACCACAACCCAAGCTCCAGGTTCAGAAGCTTACGATTGGAGCCAGGGCCGCGCTGACACGTGAACTTACGGTGACACACACACATAGGGGGTGTAAAGTTACATCGCCGATCGCTAATTACCACCACAGTGCCAGTGTTCGAAACCGGGGTCTCTAAATTACACACGGCTCAACCACAACAAGGCCCGATGTGCCCAGCAGTCATTTGTCAGACTAATTATTTGTCTTGGGCTCGTAATTGCAGAGAGAACAGGTACTCAGGTAATTGTGGTGGTAAGCTGCGATGTTAAGTGATGCTTTTCCCTTCTATTTGCAGCGGGCGACATGAAAGGAGTAAAGACTGCAGTTCTGAGATACGTGCTTCAATCTGGCCTCTGTAGACGTTGATGCTAAAAATATTTGCCACAGATGAGACTGGCATATTCGAGACAAAGAGAATAGCACCTTGATGTGGGGATCATCATCAGCATGGGTAATGGCTCTTTCCATTAGACTGGCTACTCCTTGAATTAATGTAAATAATCAAGTCCCCCGGTGTGCGCTGCA
Source organism: Hypseleotris bucephala (assembly GCA_036025885.1). Taxonomy (NCBI): domain Eukaryota; kingdom Metazoa; phylum Chordata; class Actinopteri; order Gobiiformes; family Eleotridae; genus Hypseleotris; species Hypseleotris bucephala. The sequence continues at coordinate 8,233 of JAVQKG010113667.1, forward strand.
TAATAAGTCCATTAATCACTATGCGCAGTCAATGAAGGTAAAATACAATGCGTGTACAACAGAGAGGGGAGCACATCAGTGGAAGTTTCATGTCTATGAGCAATAGTTGTGCTAATCCAAAGAAGCACTTTTCTACTTTGTGCCATAGATCGCTGCTGAATACAAATACCGCTAACACACAGACCACTGTCATTCGCAATAAGGTTAGGCTCAGCAGCACTGTCACCTATCATCATAATTACCACAGCGCTCTTATTTTTAAACAATATCTCATGATTCCTCACAGGGTTTACACAAGGCCGACTGGACACAATGTCAGCTTGAATATTATAATGAGCAAAAGTAAATAACTTTATCGAAATATATAAACAGAAGGAAATTTTTGTATTTGCCCTGAATCCAATGTAGTGGCCCTCCCGCTGTCTGTGAGACTTGTCGGATTTGGACAATGGTCACCGGATTTCTTCTGTGTTCCTCTTTGTGACGAGCAAATCAGTCTCACCACGCCATCATCTGCAGCCCATCTTGTAATGTTGCCCCCGTGCGCTGCATATAGCCCAGGGGCCTCCTTGTTCTTTTGTGTAAGGGAACACACAAGCTCTGGAGAAGGATCTATAACTACCAGAGACAGTCCAGGCCACGCATGCCTGCCCTCATGCGGAAAAGGCCACTTCTACATGAAAAGGTAGAGATATAACAAGAGTCTGTCTAACCTCTTCGTACAATGTTTTAAGTTGATGCACTACAAGGTCTGGGTCCAGTCTGACTATCCAGTCATTGACCAGCTAGTAAAAATATTACACAATGTCTATGTAATTTTAAGTGGAACAGGTGGATGGAAAAGCAGACCAAAGCACTGCATGAACTGGCCATAGTTTTGGCTCTGAACAAACAATTTTCTTGTACAAATGCTTGTAAATGTTCAATAGAAATTAAATTCAGTTCTGTTGCTAACCAAGAGCAAAAAAGAAGAGTATTGCTTAAATATAAATTTCTTAAAGATACTGGGTGTTGCTCCCAGTTCAAAGTTACAACCAACATCGCAACAGTTATGAATACTTTGCCTAAACCAGAACTGAGCAGGGGGAGAAGAGGAGCTCTTACTCAGACCATGCAGAAAACAAATGTAGACCTAGATACTATTCTTTGAAAAACATTGTGAATCCAAACTGTGATTCGAATCACTCCCAAAATCTATTAAATGTTTTCAAATGTTATCCCTATAAATTTAATCCAAATCCGTTCTTTACTTTTTGCATCTAATACAGATGTCAATCTCTGATCCAGGATCACTCACAAAATCAAATCAATGATTACCTGTCATTCCTTCAAAATTGTATCCAAATCTGTTGAATATTTTTTTAGTTAAGTCACTTACAGATGGACACCATACGCTACCAAAAACATCACCTACTTGGCGGAGGTAAATAAACTAAACCAACTTGAACTTCTGAGTACCACTAGAAAGAGCCGGTGTGCCACCAGTGATACCATTTCCACAGTTTGAGAACCTGTTATAAATGAATCTGTTATACTGAACAGGCTGCTGGTCCATGTCTGTCCCATGTGTGCCAAGAGGACATGAGATGTTGCTCTATCATTAGCATCAACAGGCGGACTGACCAAGACTTGAGATAAACAAAATGTCCTCTCTCAGGAACAGAATGTGTTTGAGCGTCCATCGGTATCCTGGCACCACCTTTAACTTAGACTCCAGGATTAAATCACTGTCTATGTAAAGTGCTCCATCAGTTCAGTTTGTCTATGGAGGATGAGAATACGGAGTAGGCGTGTGTTTTTTCCCTCTTTTTTTGCTCCGCTCCTTCTCTATTTCTTTCTCTCCTCACGACGGAGACTCCACGGTGCCATCTGCTTTGCATTTGTTTAACAAAGATTTATTGTGCAGCAAGACACTAATCCAAAACACACACATACAGACATAGGCACTCACACACACAAATATCTCGCCTTCTTTCTCGTCACAGGCCGCGAAGAAAAAAAAGTGAGGGATGCGGGATTGGAAACGCTCTCTTTGTCAACTCTCACTCCGACTGGCTGGCACACAGAGGTAGGGATGCCAATTATGGCCTCCTCTGCCTCCATGTGGCACACACCAACACACGATTTTAGAGCTACAATTATAAACTTGTCATACACGTGTTTATGGTGAGGCGGAAGCATGAGAGTGTGTGACTTTTTGAGCTGAGAAATATAAAAGATGTAATCAAAGGGAAAACGAGGGAAAAGCTCGGCAGTGACAGGACCCATTTGCAAGGCGTTACACACTTGGGCATCAAGGGTAAGTCGGTAGGCATGGATTATCTTGTACATGTTATAAGGAGGAAGTGGGTCAAATGGCATTCACGTACAGCTCTTATCATGTCAGGCTTCAAAACAGGACAATGTAGCTAGCCGTGTTCCTCCTCTCCATCCTGTCCGGGTGAACCCTTGTATCCAGTAACTTCTCATGGCCTCTTTGTCAGTGCGTGCCAGGTGGAGAAGCAAGGGTTGGAAGGGTTAGGGCCTTTTTACTGCAAAAGGCCACCACTGAGGCTCAGGCCGGCCGCTCACAGACGACAGAGAGGTTAGAGGGCCTACAAGATGTTGAGCTTACTTTGAAATGCTCACTTGTTAGATGTGTTGAGAAGGGCTAGGGTCCCCATCTGCCAACTGATATTACTAGGGTGCTCATCATTTAGGGGCGAAACACAAGCTTAGCAAAGGTGCAAATGAGCATGTGTTCGGATGTATACTAACTCCTCAGTCATGTCCATGTGTCCCTTAACCACCCCCCTGTTTAAACCCTCTGACCTCAAGGTGAAGCCCCTGCCAGTTCACCTGCCATGGAGGGACAAGCTAAAGCACTTAGCGTGCCCCGAAATGGCCGCCCACCCTCACATCCACACCCACTGAGAAATAAGGGGTCAAGGAGGCTTCAACCCACGCTCCCCACTCTCTGTCCCTGTCAAGCGTCAGCCTGTGTCACCCACAATGCACTGGGCTCATGTTTGTCTTCAAGGGTTTGATAAAGGTTACCCACTACAGATCCTCATCTCATTTGTACAAGCGAAGTGACACTGGGTATTGAATCAATTAAATTGTATTAATATTTTTGTTTATTCTTTCTAGCAAAACATTTTTGTATGGTTGTATAAAAAGTGCAAAGTGGAAATGTATATAATAAAGTTGCATTTTCATAGCTGCTTTTGTGCCACCTGCCTCATGTTTTGTTTTCTGCAGACCACGAGGTAACAGGTAATTATCAGAAATCATGTTGCCTTTCTTCTTCAAACTTTCTGGACAGTTACACATCATGAAGACGCTGAACTTTGTTGACTTTGGTACGTCTATGATGAATAATAATTAATTAACTAATTAACAAATTAATGATTTGGAGAACTTTATTAGAGCAATTAATCCTGATGAACATAAACCAAATCATAAAAATGTTGGCACAGTGATCAAGGCAAGGGTCTATTTAATGGACATATGCAAATTATCACAGTCAAATATATAAAATGCCTCTTTAGCGCCACCATGTTTTTGACCCCTAAGGGATTCTCGATTCACTTACTTTGTCAGAGAGCAATGGCACTTGGTACAGTCATTCTCCACATCAAGCCGAACATAAAATATTATTCTGGCCCCACCCTACAACAAACAGGAAGTCGGCCATATTGGATTGAAATTGGGAAGTCAGGTATATTTGACAGCCTCTAACTTGCACATACTTTGCCCGATTAGGCTCTAACCTGAAACACCGCATTACTCCCCATCGCTGAACACATCTGACTAATTGATTCCGACTTATGGGGCCATTCGCAAAAATACACTTTGCTGTCCTGTACGACAGCATGAGACTAGTTTATTGTTATAAAGTCTGTTGCATTTGTTGTGCTATGTTTTTGAAGGACACACCATGTGACAAAAATGCACTGCACTATTTTACAAGCCATGAAGAGGAAGTGAACATGAAAAATAATACATCAAACCACTTTTCCTCATATAAACGACAGCAGTGGAGCTCTGTGCTTCATATCACATCACTACAGCCATCAGTCACTGTGTGCAGGGAGCATGTTTGAACAGAAATTTGACCCTTCTAATTGACTTGTTCCACTTAACATGCACTGTATGATCCTATTCATATTACGACTCTGTTAGCTTCCTGCCATATGGACAAAATGTTTATGGTTCTTAGTTTAATGCTTCTTTTGGGAAAATAATACACACAGAACAGAAACACCAACAAGTGTACATTCTAAGCTATGATATGGGGGAGTGGACGAAAATAGGCTGATGATGGTAAGTGCTTTTAGGATTAATATTTTGTTGTGCCCGGTAGTGTATCACTGACATAGTACGTGTCAGGACATCTTTTTCTTTTCTTCTTTTATTACCATCTTTTGAGGTCTGGCTTTGGTCAACTTTCCTTTGACTCATTACATGTGTGTTATGAAAAAGAAGGGTTTGGCTAATGTAACTATATTGGCCTAAATAGTGACACGTGACATGTTTGCCCTCCTCGACTCCGGAAGATCATTCTGTGTAGGGTCCTGTAATTACATTGAAGATGTTTGCGTCTGATTTAATGGTGTTGCAGATGGTAGTCCCCGGGATCCTGAATGAGTCCAGTGTGTTCACAGCAGCACCGTTTGGGCCTGTGGGTTCATGTGGACGTCAATCCTCACCTTCACCATCTGAACAGTATTAGGCTAAACATTGATGATTGCACAACAAGGCATTCCAGCCACTGCCTCCTGGAATTAGGCCTAGCTATTGAACATTTTCAGGATTTACATTGTATTATAAACATTCCGTGGTCAGTTCATTCAAATGAATAGACAAATGTGTGATTTTTCAAACCATAATATTTCTGATATAAACTATGACTTTGCAAACTCCCTAAACACAATCCTACTTTTTATCCAAGATGACAAAAATGACATATAGTAAAATATATATGACTAAATGCATACATAAAGTGCATTTCTTTTGCTGCAGCTTTATATTACACATGCTATTAAACCTGGCAAAAATGTACTTCTCTTTTCTTTCTTTCATGAGCACAATCTGAGCCCCGGGGACAACTAAAATTGCTGCAACCTCATTTACATGACAGCTATTGGTAAATTCACAACAAAAGTGGAAATAAACTACCTATTTTATTCCTTCGGAAAGCAATTGCTCTCCTCTCTGTGTGGTAACTCTTGTTTCGTAACACTAAGAGGACATATTACAGTTTAGGCCAGATGAAAATATTATAAAAGACTACAGCTTTTCAACTCATCAGCTTAGCAGGCTTTGGGAGTGTTTTTAGATGTTAGAGCCACACAAGGGAACTCCCATTACATCTCGCTCCTCATTCATCTCACCTGAAAACCCTTCATAAATCCACACACACATTTATATCGAGTTTGTGCACAAAGCTAATTAAAACAACAGCAATATGGTATACAAGGAGGGTCCGAGGGGAGGCGGCCTGCAAAACATGCACTTTCATCCACAATCGTTGTTTATCATATTCACATGCATTGTTCCCTGTGCATTTCCTCTTCTTCTCTACATCCATACACTCTTCTTCTTCTGCTGTAGATTAACTTTCCACTTCCTTCTCCTCCTCCCCCCTCCCTTCTCTAATTTACCCTCCAACCTGCTGCTTTTGCCATGTACAATTACAAAGGGGAGTGCTTGTTAATGCGCACTAATAACGTTCAAGCTGAGAAGGTTTGTCGCTAATAATTACTTCCCGCGGAATGAGTTATGGTAGTTGCAAAGTGCGTGTATAAATACCTACTGTTGTCGTGCCGCTGCCTAATTTTCAATTTCTAAAGTCTCCTGGTGCTAGGGAAATCATTTGTATAACATTCGTCAAATAACGATCCAATACAGATGCCTATTTAGAAGATATAATTTTATATTTAGAATAATTTTGCAATATCAGTACAATAACTGAAGTCTCATCACAGGTATACACAGAAAAAAGTGGGCTGTATTTCTTTTCAAAGTAGATCAAATTCCAATCTTAGATCAGCTTCTCGGATAATGTGGAAATATTAGTGAAGCCTTGATCTAAAATGGAGCATGGAAATGAAGTGGCAGTGTGAGCCCTGAGGACAGGCAGCCGACTCTCACATACCTCTGGGACGCTGCTATGTAAATGTCCCATTCCACACATTAGTCATACTGCCTTTACTATATGCTAAAGTGTGTCTCGCCCATCAAGCTTCTATACTGAGGATCCCTCCAATGTTCCACAGTTAAACCCCAGAGGCCCTCTCCGCACCACCACCCGCGCCCCCAGACCAGGCAGCGCTCGATTGGTTAGATACCCCAGGTAAATGCCGCAAATTCTAATGAGATTCTCAAATGCTGATGTCAGGAAAATTCAGATACAGGCAAATTGATAACATCTGTGAATGTCTTTTTTATATACTTTAGTTTTAATTTTAAAAGCAGTTGAATGGATACTTGCAATCCACAGGCTATACATAAATGTTAATAGAATATGAAAATGTGTATCTAACATCTGCCTTCATTTTGGGTTAACTGGCAAATGGACAAATCTGGATCAAATATGTCACTGTCACTGTCATTACTTAATTTTGCTGGCCATAAGGACACATATAAAACACAAAGTTAAGGTTAAGGAATTAATCACACGTTTGACATTGTTTTGCTCTATTGCTTTATTTCTTGCTTTCTTAAATTTTCTTAACAATCTTTTGCCACAGTCTGATTGCTATTCTAATCAATTCCAATCATCATCTCTGTATGGTGGACCTTTGACTCCAAACCTCCTGACAAAGTTAATGTCATTAAATAAATAATGAAAGATATGTATTATCTATCACTCCATCCAAAACAGAATCTTCAATGTATTATGCATTAACTGCTCTAATTTATTCATTAAGACAAAACGAAAGTCTTGTTAGTCTCATTTCTTTGACATGAGTCATATAACTGAGGATTTACACTTTCACTTAGACATGCATTTTTGGGGTTAGGGGGGGTTGTTTTGTTTTTTAAGAAACTGCTGGTCTGCTGGGATTTATACACAACCTTCACAAGAGTTTACACAGAATGGTTCCACAGTGAGAAAATATCAAGTAAGACAGCTTCGAGGTTTGAAAAGCTTGTAGACTATGCCAGAGGGCAGAAGACAATGTCCAGACATGTTTTGAGATGATAGAATAGCTACAGTATATTTTCAAAATACCATATGACAACATTTGTGAAACTTTTTTAGGTACAAGGTCAGCATTTTAATAAATCAGGGCCATGTAGTCTATTGTTAATGTTTTGTTCATTTTTTCTCCCACCACATTAATGTGACAGTGCTAATATCTCTACACGTTCTATCCATCCACACACTGCTGTTCCCACATCCTGCTTCCACACTGTGAAAATGTCAATAAAATCCATAACAGGTTAATCTTCCACCAATGGAAACATGAACACTTTATCCAAAGCCGCATATGTTTCACACCCGGGGTCGATTTACTGTATGTCAGGGCCTATATTAGCATTCGTATTAGCCGCACGGCCCATGTATGAAATTCGTCATTCCCAGGGCCTTTAGAGCACACACCAACACAGTTCAGGGGGATGCTTATCTCATGAGCCATAAATTAGGGAATGAATTTCCTTTGCCGAAACATCCGCAGCAAAAGGGGATGGAGGATGGAGTCATTGTGCAAATGTGGTGTTTTGACACAGTAATGACACATGTTTTACAATCACCCCCTCTCGCCTTTTCATTGGGAGGAGTGGACCTGTCCGCCGCTGCTGGAGAGAAATGGGCCTCTCGGACATTACCAGCTTCTCCCACGAGAGACATAAATGAGCGAGTGGCAGAGGCAGCAGAGGCAGTGGGGAAGAGGACAGAAAAACACTGTGTTGGCCCAGGATCCCAAATCATATGTCTAAAAGTTTCCTCACACATAGTCTATTAAGATGTACTGTATGTTGAATGTTTAGTTTGAGACCGTTCATAAAAAAATCGGTTGGGTCTCCTTTAGTGTGAATTGCTGCATAAATAGTGTGGCACTGCTATGTTGGCCAAGTTCCTAGTTCATACATGTTAAAAAAAAATCTACCTAGATACAGCATGATTCCAAAACTAAAAGGCCCATACAGTTCTGGTTATTGACCAAACAAATCATGGCACAAGCTATGTACAAGCCTTATGTATATATAAGATCAAAATCTGAAAGGTGATACATGAGAGAGGCAAATTCCAAACCATAATAATAAAAACTTGAATTATTGGACTTTGTGAATTATTACAATCTTTGTAACAATAGACGATTGTTTATACACTGTACTGTGTGTGTATATAAGTAAATGCATGTTGACGGGATTATGAAGGAGAGGGGCAGGGAAAAGAGCAAGTGTTTGTTTTTAATTGCAAGCGGGGCCTGCGGCACAAGCCCAAAGGTGCATCATTACTTACCTGACACAGCGCCACAATCACAGGCCCTCCCTAATAAATACTCCTTACTTAAAAGTGGAATATAAATGAAGTGAAGGTCATGTCTAGAAGGAGGTGTGATCTAGTCCAGAGCTAGGTGTCTTCAGCCGTCAGCCCTGCCTCCTACTTCCTCTGTCTTCCCTCCTTCTTTTCTCATGCACTTTTCCTTTACACACTCATTACAGCCATGCAGTGCTGCTTAGGAGAACGTGTGATGAGCTTTGGGAGATGTATCCTCTGGGAGAGAGAGTGAAGAAGGAATAGATAAAAAAAAATGCTGACTTGTCTTCAAAAGAGGCAAAAATAATTGAAATGGGGTGAGCTTATGGGAGTGCATTTGTGTTGGACAGGAGGTGTGAGATTGAGTGGCTCTATGTTCCAGTTGGTCATTAATTGAGGGGGAACGTGCAACAGTGTGTGGTCCCGCGCTGACACCATAAGGGGAGATTGATAGAGGAAATGGCTTGATAAAGATTTGAAAGCAGGAAGGCGACCAAAGAGGAAGTGAAAAACATAATAAAGTATGTAGGGAATATTGTCGGAGGAGAGGGAAGGAGGGAAAGAAAGGGTTCAAAGTGTGCCTTATAGACTAGAGCCCTGTCCTCGACGTGTCCTTCCTTGAGCCCCCAGTCAGGCATCGCTCATCTTGTCACATTGAACTCCAGATGCTCCTACCCCCGAGAACACTCCGGCCACGGCCATTTTTCTTCATTCTCCCTAACAATTTGGTAATGAAATATTGATTTTTAGTTAGATTCATATTGATGCCATTAGCTTTGCATTGATAAATCACGTTTGGCTGCTTGTCTAGCGTGCAGAGCAAGAGCTGGGGCGGGGAAGATTACAATCAAAGTCACTGATGTGTTAATTTGATGGATATTTCCCCTTCTCGCCGCTGCCACCACACATCCACACATCCTTTATGTTTCACTGTGTTTCATAACATTGTGTTTTTTTATTACAAAGCACCCTATGAGGATATTTATGTCCATGTCCATTTCTCCTGAAATAGCCTTTCAGCTTTGCCCGCCCGTGGCAACAGTGCACACTTTAAGTCATTTCATCTCTTAGTACAAATAGACAAGACAAGAATATGACTGTTTCACACCCGTTGAGTCAAATGAAGAAAACAGGAGAGGGCACGGCTATTTCTGTGCTTCTACATCAACAAAGCCTTTACAATTTATGTAAGGCCTTTGCACGTGATAATCATCCGGGTAGAGAGAAATGGATTTTATTTCGTTTCGCAAAAATATATTGTCAAAAATATTGGCAATATATGTGAAAGCATCTCTCAGGGTGCATTTTTTTTAAAGGAACACTTGTTAAAATGCCTCAAAATGTTACATCTCCCTTTCGCTCGGCTGCAAGGATATAACATTTGAGAAACATTAGAATCATTTTCCAGATTAGGGCGGTTTTTAAATGAGTCTCCTGCCGCAGCTTTCGTCTTTCCAACTGCAATATGTGTCTGCACACAGTCATCTTAATGAAAGGAAATGATGGCGTTCACTTTAATGACGAGGAGTTCAAGGACTGCTTATTGTTCCAGAGAAAAGCCATCTTTTTTCACGGTAATATGACTCTTTCTCTTTTTTCTTCTCAGCGGCTTGCAATTTCATTTTGAGAAACAGACACCAAAGGTTGAATGCACTGTATAGGTTGTCAAAATATGAGAAGATTTGGAAAGTGAAGCAGGCATATGGTGATCACATTTACAAATATTATGAATATGTTTCATCTCCTCTTTATCTGTATAGGTGATTATACAAGATACTATGCATACATTTATACCATATACTACACTATACATTTAGACTTACAGTTAGAGTTTAGTTCAGGCCCAAAAAATCCAGCCCTCCACGTTCTGTTCAAACCCAGACCTGAACCACAAAGACATGCCTCACTTAATCCTACACACTACATTTAGAGAATTTAGTATCCTGTTTTCCGTGTTTACAGAGGTTTTATCAAAGTTATACATCTGTAAATAGGTGTTTTCAAACTATATTACTTAATATTAGGTGGGATGTAACAAGTTACATTTACTGTTGTTTTCTCCAATGTACGTATAAAAGCAAAACCAAGTGTCTTCAGTTTCAGAGAAAGCCAGACACTCATGATACCCAGTGTGTTAAAGAAACCAAAAATACAACTCTTTTTTTGTTTGTTTGCTTTTACAATTTTAGATGCAATGAAGCTAAAAAAAAAAAGAATTGATTCTGCATAGTAGGGCCAATGACGGTCTAATTTACAGCCTGTTGACAACCGAGGTCATAAAATGGCTCCCTGTTTATATTTATCCTCAAATTTAGTGAATCTTCCACATGCTATTTTCCTAAATATTTTGCTCTAAATGTGATTATGTTTGATGGAATGATGATCCGTGATATTAAAGGCAATGCCGATGATTCCCAGACGTCTGGGGGTGCTTTGACATTTCCTTGAAACACAATTAAAGAGTTATGGCTTCTTTAAGGTTTTCAAGCTTTGATCGCAATGTGCTTTTCTCTCCACTGTGTTCAGATTATAGGGCCAAAAAGACATTTGGGGAAAGGCCAGTCAGGTCCAAATGAGGCTGGTAGAGGAACACAGTCTCCACTGGCCTCAGGGAGCACTGCAATATGACCACAACAAATCTAACAGTTGGACTGGCCGACCTCCCGTTTGGCTCCAAAGGGCTTCATACTCATCATTCTTTGTAATAATGTTGAAAATAACACAATCTGTGGCTGATCTTATTATGAATTAGGGTTGTAACCCCTTCTCATTCTGAGCATTACCGATGTCAAGCTATATTGTATACTGTTGTGCCAATAGTCTGTCCTGTGTTGGATACTACTTTGGCATGACCCAGGAAGCATGCGTTTACATTTATCTAATACCTAATTGTATTTTATGACATTGATTGATCAAGTACAAAAAAGTACAAGCTTTTAGGAATAAACAAGAGTGAAGTTATGTTGGGCCTCCTGCCTGTTTATGCCTCATTATGAGTTGGTATAATTTGACAGTGGCTCTAATTCTCATCCCTCCAAACTTTCATCAAGTCTCAGCCAGTGCTCCACATTGATTTGGCTTAAAGTCCCCTCCTCTCTGGAGACGTACCCCAGCTCAGAAGGATTTACTATTGATCCCTGCTTCCTGCACTTCCTGCGGGTGATCTACCTTTTCACCAACACACATCCACTCCAAAAGTGTGTAGTCTGCTGATATACTCAAATTATTATGACAAAACTGATCCACTGCTACTAGGAAGTGTCTTTATTTATGTTCTTATTAAGCAAGATTGAGGCTACCTGTGTTTCAGCAAAGAAAGGTACAAGACAGTGGTATGACCAACAATGCATAGTTTAGTGGCAGAGCTGGTGATAGCAGAGATAAAAAAATTATGTAAAGTACGTAGGTTGTCTGTAGTCTGTAAAGTAAGATGTCAACCCATCGACTCTAATACGATTTTGCTGTAGAGGCCAGAGTATGGACTAGAGAAAAATTACAATTATTATCTCATCATCATTGAACAAGGTCAGATAAAACTTTCATTCATTGTTTTTTATTTTTGGTTGTGGACTACAACTAAACAAGTTTGAGTTTGAGTGGCAAGGATAGATAGGTTCAAGAATGAGTACATCATGTTTTGAAGAAGTCAGAGAGGCCAGACTGAAATGATCTGTGAAAAGAAAAGATGCTGGAGTTGTGGAGGCCAGTCAGAAGACATAGAGGAAGACCAAAAATGAGATTTGTGGGCGAACTTCAAATTATTTTGTGTGAGACAAGACAATGGAAAAGATGGGGTTTGATGGATTCCAATAATTAGCTAAAATGGCAACAGCCAAAAGGAAAAGAAGAGGAAGAGTGAGGCTACCTACGGAGAGCTGACCTCTCATTCAACTGTAAGCGAAACACCTCCATTTAGATTTGTCTTTGATCGATGCGTCGTTATGTGTACGTTGCCCTTTACAGTATTGTACTAGTGAGCTCTTTATTACATTAATGCCTTTCCAGTGATGTCATCCTGAGGTCATTGCGTAGAAACACAGCCTGTCAGTGTGTCATTTTGATTGGCAGACGCACCATTGAGGTTTGGCCAATGACGGCAAGGCAGTAGGTTGTCACAGCAATGGGGAAGGAGGGGCTTCGTTAGCACCTCTGCCATGCGAAGGAATCGATATCTGCCCCCCGAGGCGACGCTGCATGTTACCCCTTCGTCCAGCAGCCTGGCAGAGGCAAGACAGCGCTGCGCCAACACTACAGCTCACAGCCGCTAAATGAGAAGGTTGGGGGGGAGTAGGGGGGTTAGCAAAGGGTAGGGGGTCTGCGAAAAGGGGAAAGACAGAGCAGTCAAACATTTCAGGGACCGCTATTCCCGAGTAATGAAGCATAGCAAGAGAATATACCTCGGCAACATTTGATAAAGATGGGCTGACACACCAGTCCAAATAGGTTCTTCTGTACGCCGGCACATGTCTATCCATCAACTACGCGGCGTTACAGACACGGAAGAAAGAAAAAGGAAGGGGCTAGGGCGAGCAAATAGACAGCAAAGAGAGAGTGGAAATTGACTGACAGGGTATGAACAGGTGGGGTGGATATAGAGACAGAGGAGGCAGGGGGAGTCGGCGCATCCTTGGCAGCTGGTGGGTCCTATCAAGGCCGACTGGTTGGTGAATGAGGCTCGCGAGGCCTGTGTCCTTGTAGCCACCGGTTTGTTTTGTGTGCTGCTGCCTAGCTAACTCACTCAGTACGATCCAGGGAGAAAGACAATAAAGAAAAGCCAATGAGTAAACGTTGCACATTTTACATCCTCATCATCCTCGCACTCTGTCTCTCCATCTGTTGCCCGATCACCAGCGTCATAAAAAACAAGGGCGTAAGAGACACACTGAGCAAAAGAAGTGTGTTATGCGGGAAGTTTTATGCAGGTTAAGCTGTTACATGGGCCTATTAGGTTTCACTGCTGTATGAAAGTTTTAAAGGAGGTGATTAAAATATAGTGATAAAAAACGTATGTTCTTTAATTTATTCATCATGTTCTTTTTAAAATTGCTCTTTTGGTTGCAGGTGACAGAAGCCTATCCCAACCATCATTCCATCCTGGATCATGGCCATTTAGTCGCAGGGCTGACTCACAGACACTGACGTACAGCTTCACATTCATTCACCAGGGGTAATTAAATTCTACTACATATATTCCTTTCTAAATGGTGTGAGGAGGTACCAGGACAGAGGGAATTCAGACTGCCTGTCACCCCAAGGATTGATTCACTAACCCTCTTGCTAAAAGGCTTTAACTGCACTGCTACTGTACATTGTTCTTCCAACTAAGAACTTCAGTAAAATAGCTGAGATGCCTTCACAAGATATGCATTCAGCCTGGCAACTAGCAAGCACAAGCCACGGTGTATCCCATCCAAGGTCCAGAGTTCCTCTCATAGGCTCCACTCCTCATGAAACTCAAACAAGAATAAGCAAAAGAATGGCAAATAAATATGGTACAAGTTTAGATTAGAATGAGAAAAGGATTGTCAAACTTCTTCCTAAAAACTGCAGCAGGCCTCAGAGACTTCTCGTTACTGGCATTAATCTCCATCTCTGCAGTTGCTCAGAAGACACTTGAAAGCCAGAAATCCCAACACCTGGCCAAATAATCGTTGAGTCAGTTGATATTGATCAACAGCCATAACAAGCCTCTGCTGACATATCACGGTTACATTGTGCTACTCGATAGTATAAAAACTTGGAACCGCCTTAACAGTGAGACAAGAAGAAACAGGAAAGACAAATACAACAAATATGCCTTGCCATAACACAACACAACATGGCTGCGCGTGGTCCCCAGGAGGTTGTGGTGTAGTGAGGCCTGCTGCCTGCTGGCCGGCCAGGTATACGCCACTTTTGCTCTCAAGTCTTGGGGTGATTAATGAAATCTTAACAGCAGGCCAGACACAAATATTCATCACAGGGCTGCCCCTATTGTAATGCATGTGGAGAAGCCAGAGCGTAACAGAGGAGCGGGGAGACGAGAGGCGGCCCAGAGACAAAACACAACATGGGGCACAGGGATTATTACTGGGCCCATAGAAACAACGCTTTTTGTTCTCCTCAACAAAATGGAGGCACGTGATTTATGGACAGCCAGCATCTGTTTGGAGCGAGGGGAGACACAGATTCATGTCGGCTATTATGGGCTGTCCATGTAACCAGGGTGAGAATTCGAGCGTGGGGTGGTTTGAACTGGACGCAGGCGGGAAGAGCAAGACCTTATGGAGAAAGTACATGGTGTCAATCCTCAGTTAAATTGTGAATCTGTGACATGGTAGAGTGTGGGTGAGGTGCCGTCTTACATTGTATATCACAAACAGATGTAGGTCTATGTGACGCCCTGGGGTGTTTTTTGGAAAGAGTGAAGTGTGAGGTGGGTGGGACGGAAAAGTGAGACGAGAACAAAAAGTTTGAAACAGCAAGTGATAATGTGCTACTTCTCACAGCACAAGAGAGGAAAAAGTGTATTGAAATCTATTGGAATTTCAGAGATGTGAGCAATGCATTTGTGTCATATTGTAGCGTTTTCGAATAAAGCCATAATGTGACACAAGCAGTGGTAAATAGTTTGTTTTTTTCTGTAACATAGTTAAAAATGTCTCTGTATTCATGCTGTACTTTTTTTTATTATTTGATACCTATATGGGTGAATGTGAAGTCAATTTGAATACATTTGGAGAAATCTGGGGATAATGAATGCCACCTAAAAATAAACACAATAAAAAATACACAAGTCTACATTTTTCTCAATTAGCTGCAGCATGTGATTTTTGTCGGTCCATTATCTAGTGTATGTAGTCTGTAAAATAGTGAAAAAGCCTGGTGGGTGAGCAGAGGTGAGGCGAAGTGCAGGAGACGGTGTGGGAGATTGTATGTGGGTGTGTGCAGTGTAGCATTGACTGGTGCATGCTCCCAGTGATAGATAGTGTCAGGTTGGGCCGCTCAGTGGCAGCTCTCACACTGTCAATGCTGCGGCTGTGGGGAGAGCAAGGGCCTGAAATGTTTTAACACCCATCGCTGATCCCTGTCAACATACAGAGTAACACACATGACAACAGGGTAACACACATGACATGAGGCGGTGCTATGTTCACCTTTCTGTTGTGTACATGTTTGTGTGTGTCTGGGGCCACATCAACACACACTTCACATTCTTCAGTGCATAGCATCGTCTTGTCTGGTTCCTCCCTTTTACAAGAAAAAAAAAACTTAACATCTTAGAATCACAGCCTCAGAAAACAATTATACCAGCCAGTTTTTTGTTTTGTAAGGATCTTTTTTTTCTCCTCCAGGCTGCAACACAGTGAGAAAAAGGCCTTCATTGTTCCATTGTTCACATTGTGTCATTCTTTGCCTTGGAACAGCGATTGTTTGCTGCACAGTTAGAAGCACAATGGTGTTCACATAAAAATGAGCCACTTAGCTCTCACACTAAATTAGTGCTGCGGAGGAGAGTCAGCCTTTCCAAATTCGCTTATTCACATTTTCCACTCCTTAGCAGCCCTATAAAACCAGCCACTTCTGCTGAGCTGGACAGAAATGGTGACAGCTCGAGCGTACACTGTATCTGTATGCTGTATTTTGATAGAGTCAGAGGAGATATTCAATTAGGTTATAAGGGGAAAATTGTATTATCATTGGGTATAATCGCTTGGAATCAAAATCTATAGCCTGTTGCAAAAAATATTTTAACACTAAAAACCACAGGTGACTCCATAATCATAAACGTAGGCATGCAGCACATGGTACATGCAGCTCTGGAGGGTAGGTAGCAATGTTTGACACATATGCCTCCAATGGGAAATCCACTCAGTCCTGTCCTCACTTTTACTGTAAATCTAACATACAAGTGTATTTCTCCAGTAAAAAGATGTTGGCATGTTGCACCACTGCAGCTTTAAATCTGAAAAGTGGCCTTTGGGTGCTGCTGGCTGACTACTGACTGACTGGAAAGTATTGTGTCATCTGTAAAGAAGAAAAAAACCCTTACACAGAAGTGGGTGATTTTTCCATGTGCTGTTAAAAAATTGTTTTGCATGGGTGCTTTTGCTCTCCTGTTAGCGAAACACATCTCACAGCCCTCCTGCTGCCGGGACCAAGAATGGAGTACTCTCTTGGGCCAGACAAAATCAATTCCTCACTTGGGCAAATTTCCTTCTTCTTAGGCTTTTTTTCTGTCAGGCTATTTGTTCTTAATGGTGGCATAGACCTATGGTTAGAGGAAGGCAGTTATGCCAAATGGTGTAAAGTACATCTCCTGACAAACATTCAAGAAGCCATTGAACTTTCATTCATTTGAAGATGTCAACCTCAACTTTTCAGGGCTTTGTTACAAAGAGGTAGTGATGTGAGAGCCTCAATTCTTCAAACACAGTACATACTTTTTTAAGGACATGCATCTATCTAAAAAGGTTCAAAACCTGTATTTATCCAGGAAATCTGTCAAATCTGTTGTGAATGATGCTTTGGAGGAATTACCAATGCTTGTACATACACAGTGTTTACAATACATCATATTTTTTCCTGTGGGAAATCACTCAGTGACTCAATAGGCACTGGACACTGTAGATCATCTGTCATCCTACCTTTTACTGCCGAACACTCATCTATAAGCACTACTCTCAGCTTCTAAACGGATGATGTTTAGTTGAAATCTGCTGGCTGAACTGTAGTTACATGAATTGAAGTAATTTATGTCCAAGAATATGACTCCACAACAACAGGAAGCCTTGTAATGTTGTAGGTTTGATGTTATAATATAACTGACTAACTAACAATGTATCTGTATATGCTTAAAATAATTAAACTAAATGTATGAATTTCAGCAAATATTGAAGACTCTGGATTTACAATTGTATAAATCAGGTTAATCAAGACCGGCAAGGTTTTGACTTGGGATGCACACTGGTGCAGTGGTTAGCACTCTTTCCTCACATGGTCCCGGTTTCAACATACATTAGTCATTTTATGATTTATTTAAAAGAAAAAAAGACAACAGCTGTGATCTGAACCGTATTGTCAAATGAGTGAACCACTGTACAGTACATCCACAATCTCTTTCTGATAAATCCCCCTTGTGAGTCATATTTGTGTTTTTGGCCCAAGTTGCTTTCACACGACTTCTTGAACAGCTCCTCCTCCTCGTCTCTGTCTTCACTGGAGCCACGGTGATTTCCATGAGATTCAACACAATGATTAATCACACTGTTCCTCCACTCCCAGATGTCATTCAGAGCCTTTTAAAGACATCAGCACTCGCTCACTCATGTTTATGGGACGAGAGAGATATGAGCCCACAGTCCCTGGAAGGATCTCCCCATGGGACAGTCATACAGTCAGGCGCTGCTACTACTGTCCTAGGCCGTCTTGAACACAGACACACTTCCTGCCTTCTACTGAGAGGCAGCCAATCAAAGCCAGACATGAGGGACAGCTGTACTCAATCTGGGAATGTTTAGATGAACGCTCACACATAGAGTTTATTTGGACTGAAATCATTTTCTAAAATAACCTACTCTCAGACCACTAGGTTATTTTTTATAGTAGAAGTAATTGTTGTAGAAGCAATAGAGGAGTGTTATTGTTAGCATTAGTTACAAATGCTAACAGTAATAGGACTGTCCTCCCACAAGACAGTATCCTAATAGCTAATATTGATTATTATTATTTAGTTTTTTGTTACCATATTTTAATTCAGTTCTGTGTGAAGGAAAATTGTTGTCAGTTGTAATTGATTCATCAGCAACAAAGGGCATAAAGAACTTGGGTTAAATACTCTAAAACAGGCTTCAATTGAGTGTAATACACAATAATTCCAAATAATAAGTTGTTAATAAGTATACTCATCACCTTAGAATGTATCTCAACAGAACTCAGACATTGATTTAATGTAATGTTTTTTCACAAATGCTGTATTGTATCATTCATGATGTGATAAAGTACTGGTTTCCTTTTCCTATAGCAGTTTTTCTCATAATGCAGTGTTCGTCTTTTTGGATAAGTTAAAACCATAGCACAATCCATATTGGGCACAAGAGAGAGGTAATTGAAGAAAATAAACGTTGGGAATACCCCATTTTTATCAAGCTTGCTGACGACACCACACTTTGAACAGGTCCCTGATAATGAAAGGGCAAATAAATCCTGACATCCTGAGTGAAGGTGGTGGGTGGAGGGCGCGCTCTGTTTAAAAAGAGTATCGTGAAGTCAAAGACATGTTAATAAACAGTTATGGAGTCTTAAAGAGACGGGGGGGTGTAAGTTGGTTTAGTACGGGGATAGAAAGTGGATGAGGTTGAAGGGCTTAGGGCTTTTGCCGATTGGGTTCATGGTCGTCAAACAAGCTGCTTCCTCCTGAAGAGAAGAAGAAAAGGAGCTAATGACACCCTAGAGCTTCACACCCCCAACCCGGCTCCTCCCTCGCCTTTATGGAGGGTGATCTGCACACATACTACCCCTATATTCAGAGGTGAGCGGGCAATGCAGACAAGCCGTGCCATCACACCAGCAAGACGGGAGGGAGGGTGGCTAGATGACTGTGATTATTATTACTAAATATAATATAAAACAGTCAGGAAAAAGGAGGGATCCACCCATCCGCCCACTTCCCGACGATATTGAAAAGTGTGTTGAAGACATAGGGGACAGGTTTAAAGACAGCGCCTTTTCAATAGCAGGATGCACGGGAGGGGTTAATGAGGGGCTTGGTGACGGAGCTTATGGCAGGGTGAGGGGGTAGGAGGTAGGAAAGGAGGGATAAGGAGGACGGGAAGGGTGTTAGGATGCTCCGGTGTCAGCGGTGAAGACAGCACCAAAATCAAACCTGGAACAAGACTTGCTAAGACAAGGCGATAGTGAGCCGTGTCTTCCTTTTCCACAAATGAGGGACAATCAGTAACAAATATGTCACTGTGTTATGAGATGTAATTGTGTCTAGGGCCAGCAAGTGTTCATAACAATTTTTTTTCCCTGGTTTTGTCAAAAAAGGGAAGGCAGAAAGAGAAATCATGATGGAGAGACTAACAAAGTAGCTTCATGTCTTGCGATTTTTAAGATGCAAGCAGTTGATGTGGGGTGACTTTTTACAGTTTTTTTCTGTTGTCTGTGATATCTCATGAAGTGACACAGGTAGGATGCATCATTTCCCCTAGTTTGGTGGAAAGTGGAGCAGTGGTGTTTGAGAAGCTGAACAAACAAATGCACTGACACGAAAAGAACCCTTTGATACATGAAAAAGAGGACAAGAGCATGTCTGATTTTTTCACTACATATAATGACAAACAACAGCTGTAGCTAGAGGTCACTGGTGAAATTGTGACCATAAAAATCATGTTAAAGGAAGCTTGTAGAATTACTTTTATCTCTAGATTTGCATTTCACAATTTATATTTCAAAAAGCAGTATTTGTTCCTTGAGAGTAGTTTCATTTCTACAGAAACAGTTCATGCCCCCTGAAGGCCCACTTTACCTCTGCTGGCCTTGCCCACTTTATCAAGCCAGTGGAAACAGTGGGAAAATAGCAGCAAGGTGCGGTTTTCTTCACCCACAAAGGTAAAAAACCATATGTTTTCAGCATCTAAGAACGTCAGCCCCCCAGCACACTGGACTACCCAAGCATGTGAAAATAAAACAAAATACAAATCCAGGTAAGACTTTGCACACAACATTATAACATGGTAAAAAGCACAGAAATTTGAGAAAGCATTATATGTCCCCTTTAAGACATTGACAAGACTGACATGAGTCAAGGTCACAAGAAATCAGTAGACAGACTTTAAGTGCTGAAATTCTTACAAGGGGTGCTAAGTATGCGACGGTCCAGTCTGCAGTCCCAGAGCTATAAATCCCTCTTTCCACTTGTCCAAAATTCATTAATGGCCACACAAAGTGGTCAGTGAAGCCAGATGGAGCAGAGAAACAGGGGAGAATAGGTGTTTGTGTGAAATCTTGGGACAGCGCCGACCTAGGGATATGGCGAATAACTGGGACTACTCCAGTGTAGTGTGAAATTATAAAGCGTTACCTGCTTTAATTTTCCAAATACAAATTAAACACTCAGTAAGTTGACTTGAAATCAATAGTTTCATTTAAAGGGACCGCGTGATTTAACAAAAATGAAAACTAGCTGGTCTGGTCAATGCGACCGGGTCATAAATCACAGGGCTTTGGGAGGCAAAAAGCCGATTTGACTTGTATATGGAGCAGTCCGTGGCCAGGGGGGAGTGCGATGGGGAAATGAACTCACGCTTTATTAGGGACTTATATTGACCTGCCTCTTCTCCAGCAGTGCCACCTCTACTGCTCAGAGAGCCATGCTGTAGGGAACAAAGAGAGGAAAAAAATCTATATGAATAAAACTCAAACTAGTGGGTGGGTGCATGTCTGTTTAATCATATTTTCAATTAAAATCTATGATGTTAACATTGCTCCAAAATTTGCATAAAGAGTTTACATGTTATTGTAAACATAAATGTTAGTACTGTACTGTTGCCACACCATAATCAAAATTATGCTTTTGACCAAATCCTGGTCAGGCTACCCAGGTAGACTCCAGTTATAGACACCCTGCGTTTTTATGAAAGTACATGCAAGGGCTTTCATGGGATTGTATGTCACTGTGTTTTTTTTTTTACATTCATTTTCATTCATAGACATCCTGTGCTAAATCTATACAAAAGTAACCAGGCAAATGTTCCACTTTGATGACTAAAAGTTTGATTTGAAATAAAACAACACAAAGAAAGTGCAATATCTGTTATCTCCCAACATCATGTGACCCATGTGAATCTTCTTCATCTTGTACCATTCTTGTTTAAGTGATAAATCAACCCAAGCTTTTAAAAACAGGGGGAAAAGGTAAACTTGAATCAAATCAACAAACAACAAATGTATCAAAATAACAGAAGTGAAAACACACACACGTCTCCCTGGTATGATTTTATTTGTACATCAGTCGAGCACACCAACATCAAACATTTAACGTCAGCCTTCTTCTGAGACTCAGACGAAAGCAAGAAGAAAGCTACCAGGCTCACATTGTCATCAAACAATCAAACAGTCATCCGCTCCTTCTCCAAACAGCTCACAGCTCCGCTCAGCTGGCACCAGACACTCACACATGACAATAAACATGCCTGCTAATGTTGTGCTTACACCAATGACACAATACACACAATGCACTCACACACATATTAGATATGTATAACAGATTCCATTGACAGCTGCAGAATGAAAGGTACAACAGACCACAGTGAAAATCATGCACCGCGTCACCAGAAGGTTGTCTACAAAATTAATGCTAACATGTTGCTCAATGCTAAATGTTATATTTTAATTCTAGTTTAAAACGGCGTCAAAACAGGCCAATAAAAAGATTAGATTACCTCAGAATA
>JAVQKG010113738.1:0-10132 GCA_036025885.1 Hypseleotris bucephala
TACAAAACTTGGCAAAAACATCCTTCACAAACATCCAGACAAATCAAACACACCAAATAGACTCTTCCTATATTTGTCATGGTTAGGGGGCGGGGCCTCTTAATTGCTCGTTAACAATACTCTTAGACATCACAGATTAAAGTAGCGGTTAGTGCCAAAACATTGCATAGGGGAAATTATCTGTCCTGGCGTCGGTATGCACTCTCCGAGTGCTTTCTAGTTAGCTATTTGAATTAATGAGTACCTAATAAAGTGGCCAGTGAGTGTATAAACATGCTGACTAATAAATTTTTTATCCTGATGCAAAACTATAAAAGCGCCTCTATTACTATCCATTGACGTGAAGCACAACGCACCCAGAGCCCAGCAGACCTCATTACTTTTAATTAGCCGTACCTTTTAGCTCGTTAGTGACAGCTGCACTGATTCTGTCACTGCAACAAATGTGTAAAGTAACCTTTTGAGCTGTCAATACTTATTCATGTTTACTGCCTGTGAACCATGAACAACGGCAAAACTTTCAAAAGCTTTGATAGTGAAAATTTACGGCCATCACTAAAGCTATCTAGTTTACTGTATGTATTTGTGTGTTTATGGTATATCATATAATTTTAGTTGAATCTCAGAGACAGACTTTGGCAGTGGACAGATCTGTGACCCATCGTTCTTTAATGGCTCATTGAGGTGCCACTCTGCGTGCTACACTTCCCTGTGATGTCTCGTCCCATTGCCTCAAGCATCAACACAAACCTAACACCAGCATTCGGGACATCCGGCTGTTTTTGTGCATTTATACACGAAATGTGGTCTGGTACTTGTGTGATGGTAGAACAAGTACACAGTTGTTCAAATGATGAAAGCCTAGAGCCTATTGTCTTCAGCTGAAAAAAGTACAAAATGGACCAATCTTCAGAGAGCAAAGATCAGACATTTGATTTAAATCTGAATAGCTGTTTTTAAATCATAAAAATCTCACAGGGCTAGTTTTGGGAATACAACTAAGAGTAACACATATCTATAGAACCGATTTTCTTCAACAGTTTCAAATCTGCCCTTTCTACAACTTTAATAATGTAGTGGAGGAAGAACATTTTTGGAGAATATCCATAGCACACAGTAGTACATTTTATTCATTAGAGAGCAAAGTAGTTTATTCTGTAAAGCTTAAATTGCCAAAACATAGAGCTGTGTAGCTTTCCAAGTGTTATGCTGCCTTCAAGTGCTCTTGTGTTGACCGTATACATGAGTTTCCATCATGGAGTAGCACATGAACACCTCACCTGATAAAGTCAGATAAATTGGAATTTTAGAAGCAACATGAAATGCCCGAGTTGTAATCACTGACCAGTTCACCCCAGCAGAACTCAGTCTTTTGTAAATAAAAATAATATTACTTGGGAGAGTCTTGGGAACTAATAATTTAAAGATTAATACTAAGAGTAGAGGGTGTTTTATTCTAGCTGCACCAACTTCATATTTATCTAAAACTTAGTGATATAATTAAGCTCTTTAACATGATTTAGTTTTAATGTATTTTGGGCCATCATCAGAATCCACAAACATATAAGACAGTTGGACTTCACTTTGACATATTTTGGAATAATTCCAAGCAAAAGGAGGTGAATGCACCTTTATATGATTGAGGCATTACTTCCCATTATCATAATCACAATAAATTAACAGAGTCTGGGAATGAAAAAGACTACTCAAAATAATGGTTGCTTTCTAAGTTATATAAAGTAAACACTTTTGGTGATTCTATTTAAAAGTAACCTACCTAAAAAAAATTAACTATCTCTTTAATAGATCAAAAGCAATCTCTGTTATTTGAAACACTTGAAGACACTATTAAGTGCAATCCCAGTTGTTCCCGGAGTAAACAAGGCCATTACAAGTTACAGCAACACTGAGAAACGTTTAAGGTCAAGAGTCAGCCATTAGTGCCAAGCTTGATAACTGCAAAAACACCACATTTAAAACATACTAAAGCATCTTATTTAACCTTTTCACTTCTCAGTATAATTTTCTCTTTCTGAAATGTCACTATATGGTGCCCAGTGGCCTATTCTATACAACTGACCTATGACAGCTATGTGAAAAGTACAATTTCATGCCTGCTGAGATGTCCATCTTGTGTTCATGTCGCCCGAAGCAACTAACACCATGGAATTGATTAAAACATAGCACAAACACAGCCTTCCTACATGATGCAGGGGCTATAATCTGGTGTACTCTGACGGCATGCTAACTGCCTCTCCATCTCTTCATCAAACTCCCACGCACACATATCAAACATACAGCAACGCCGCACGCTCTCAAGGGCTCCGTAGATGATCTGAGCTGTGCCATTTAATTACTATTGTTATATGTATAATTAAGCACGTAGGGAGAGCTATGGATGACCTATGAACAAGGAAAGAGAGGCTGTGTTATGAAAAACAAAAGCAGTTACATCAAAACATCCATCAAAGATCAGATGTCGCTCGGCTCAACAGACTGCAGTCTTGTATTCTTTAGCAGGATCATACTTTCACTGTTTTTAATTTGTTAATTTGCAAACACGTCCTTCTGATATCACCTCAAGCAGTAGAGATTTCTATGATGAACATTGGCACAGGATCTTTCACAATTATTGCAGCTGAATGAGTTTTCTGCAACATATTCCTGACTCACATCTCAGCTTCTCATTTGTAACCAATGTCAAGGACAAGCAGCTTTTTGTTCAGTGTCAGACCTTTCAGTATGCATGGTGAACAAGCAACGTGGCAAACTGAGATGAGATTATGTGTCAGCGTGGTAACTAAGTGTACATTTCATGAGCTATAGAAATTAGAGCTGCACAATAAATATAGCAAGTTTATTAGCATTGCAATGTTGGCAAATCATACCTTTAGAATTATATTGTTCTATCAACATATTACATATTCCTTCCTACCCTTGGATACGTCTTTATAATGGGAAGTGTTTTGGTTTTTTTCTGATTCATTCATTTTTGGCTTGCTTTTTACTAGTAAATTAAAAGTTGTAATATCAAGCCTTGACTTGACTTTTTAAAGTGGAATTACACAAAGTTAGTCAAAACCATAGAGATCTTATAATTCTAATAAATAGACAAAATACAATATACTGAATGTAGTCTTACATCTGACATTCAAAATAACTGTTCAAGACAATAAAAATGAAACTATTAGATATGGTTAGCCCTTGGTTTAGCCTTTAGGTTTTACATTTATGAATTTACAATTATCATATGCATATGCAAAAATTTCCTTTTAGCAATACCTACCTACCTCAACTACCTCTTATATAATGCCTGATATAAAACAAACAGTTTTTCTTATATCAGGCATGACATAATCCAAATAAAGATCAAGTTATTTAACTCTCAAACATGATATTGCGTGTGTTTTGCTGCGGCTGACTGTGACTGGAGAGCAAACGATGGCCATAGAAACATTATCACCTCACAGCTGAAACACCCTGTAGAATATTTAATGAAGAGCAAAAAAAAAAAAAGAATGCTAGAGGGCATTTCGATTATGGTGTCTGAAGCATGTGTGAAAATACTGCCATGCACAGTCCATCCACTCCTCTATTACTCTGCTACCCTCGCCACAAGGCTAGAATAAACATTTTGAGGCCAGAACCTGATTGCTATTATAAATCCTTCAATAAAAAACAAATAAAGAAACATATATTTGATCCTGGCCACTGTGAACTTAAGCGTTAGAATGGATTGTATAGAGGGAGAGAGTATATGTGGTCTAACTAAGGCACAGTTGTTCTTGCCGCTCCCCCCTGAAGGCATCAACACAGAATACAAAACAAGAAGTGACATGGTGCAAAGAGGAAGGATACCTGGCCTAATACAGTGCTGCATGGCTAACTGATGGCGAGATTGCTAAGCTTAACGTTTGTGTTTGACTACTGCCTCTGCAATATGTGTGGTTTAGCAGACAGCATATGGCTCTCTTAGCAGACCCGCTGTGACAGAATAGTGGTTTATTGTCATTTATTTATTCATTTCCCATACAAATCTGTACATTGATATTTTATATTGGGAGATGTTCTTTGAGGTTTTAGAATGTCTTTATAGTGTTGTAATGACTTTCAATTGAAGATGAAGACATTATGGCCAAACAAGAAACATGTCGCAAGAGGAAGGATACCTGGGCTAATAAAGTGCTCCACAGCTAACTGATGGCACGATTGCTACAGCCTCTGCGATTCGTGTGGTTTAGCAGACAGCATATGGCTCCCTTAGCAGGCCCACACAGTTGGCACACTGACCATTAGTGGTACCTCTAGGGTGGACAATGTGACCTCCAGAGAAGAGAGAGCAATATAGACAAAAGGACAACAACCCAAAGGCGAGATTCAGACCCACTCTCATACTGAGAAGTGAGAACAGAGTACACAGAGGTAATCAGTAGCGGAGGTGTAAAAATATAAGAAAAGAATATTTCGCTTGCTAGACTACTGCAAAGTAAATTTAACACATTGTCAAACAAATGTGCCAGTCAATAGAAGTAACATTATTTCAGTGTTCATTTTTAATTGTTCTAAAAGTCATGTTCAATGTTTCAATCTACTTGAAAGCTTGTAGCTCTTTGTGATGGTCCCAAGCATATATACATGTACAGTAAATAGAGAGGGTTAGGTCTAAGGGCATCTGGGGTAAAAAAAAACTGCATGCCTGGAGGCAGATAACACTAACATATTCTATGTTGTGTATTCAAAACAGAATCTCTTGCTGTCTACTATGACACATAACAATATTACTAGATGCCTGACGGAATCATGTCAAATAGTCAACGCTCTAATAATTGCTCTGGTCATGCTGCTATTTTGATCCAAAACAAAAAATAGTGAAAGCTTAGTCATTGCGGTATTTACAGTTCAGTGACCTAACCGGGCCAACCAAAAGTAAACAACCAACCTTTTGCATAATTATGTAACAAGCAGAGATGGGTAGAAACACCAAAAAGGTGTTGTTTCTTCAAAATAATATTTCTCAAATGAAAGTATGGCGCATTAAAATTACTCTTACGTTAATTCAAAAGGTTACTTATTACCATCCACTTCTTACAGGAATAACCAAAATATCTGCAAAAGGTAACCCAACTGACGAATGAGAGGTAAATGCACAATTGATGTATTTCTCAAAGTGAGTTGTTGTACCATCTTTGAATGCACACCCATAACGGGCATCAGCATCAGAAGACTACAGTAAGGCCCACTTAGGTCTACGTAATAAAATGTCCAGTGATATTTGTAGTAACTTGGAATCCTGCAATGGTACAAAATTGGTTAAAGATTTGAGGAAATGTTCTTCTTCAACCCATTATAAAGCATAGATCTGAGGCGCTACCCCCTAGCTACACTATTGATTCAGGGTAGTGTGCTCTCATGATCTGAAGCTGGGAGAGTATGCTCAAAGCCTGCCATTCTTTCTCTAAGTGAGTTGAAGACTGCGATGATGTCCAGGCAGCTATTTATACACTTAGCTATGCTCAGCAGATTTAGCAGCAGCACATAAATAATCAGTAGGTACAAGACACACACCACACGAGGAGGATCGGATTGCTTTAACGCAGCATCTTCTGTCTATGCTTTGGTCATGCAGCGTTAGCATCCTTCTTCCCTCACTGTGTTGTTTTCTCACCGCTGATGCACTCAGGCCTGAAACAGTTACTTATTAATGTAGATGTAAACAACTGACTGGATGCATTAATGGCTTATCTGACTGCAAACTCCATAATGGCCTCATCGACTGCACTGGACACTATTGATAAGATCTCTCCCACAGTATATACCATGTGTCAGCACAATGCAAACTTCAGACTAATAGAATATCAACATGACAAAAATAGCTGAATGCCATTTAGTTTTTTTTTTTTACATGGCTACAATATGAGACTTAATCAATAAACAGCTTAATTGTCATAATGACTATTACTCAATGGTATTACTGCCAACAGGATGCAATAGAAACAAAAGTATAATTTTCAAATGGCAGCCATCTTAGTGAAACAAAAACGGCAGTCATCAGATATGCGAGAACTTATGGAGCTGTCATCTCCAGTTGTGATAGCTTTTTAAGTCTGCAGGAAAAAAAAGCGTGTTAAAACTCTGGGAGGTTCAGTCTAAACCCAAATATGTCATCTGACAGGCACACAGCTTATTAGCAGCCGTCTAGTCATGTCAGAGATAAGCACCCCAATTATCTAAAATCTGAAACACAGCAAATCCTTTACAGATAAAGATGCAGTGGACTGAATAATGGATGTATGAAAGACTTATTCTAGTGCAAAAATAAAATATATTATGTTGTGTTGTATTGTTATCTACGTACTTCCTTACATACTCAAATATGTCTTTGTCAGGCAATATCCACCGGACATAGAAGGTAATGATGCTGATAAGTGATGCTGTGGTTGTAGCTGAAGGGTGTAGACATAATATGACTGTCATATGTCTGTTGGTCTGCCCCAGGGCCACTGTAGCAACATATTTAGCTTACCACCACCACCACCAGACTGTAAGGTGAATGAATAATTGACTTTAGAGAGCAGAAGCTTGAAAAATACCATATACCACTGTATACGTATGTCCACTGTATACGTATGTCCAAACCAACAGTATTACTGATACAGGCTAATGCACATTAGTAAAAATACAAAAAAGATATAAAATTCACTAGTTTGAATCAAAGCCATTAATAAATAAAACAACCCCATTTTAAAATTTGACTCTGAACATACTGATGTGCTTTGCATTGTTTGTATATTTTGACAAGAACACATCTTTTGAAAAGTGATTGCTTTCATAGCTTTCTCAAACGGTCATGGATTGCTGGACCTCAGACAGCTGTGCTTAGTCATACTGACAGAACGCTGCTTCCACAAAACAACAGCAAAGCCCTGTTATGATCCATTTTAACTGCTCTGTACCAATTGTGCAGAAATGACTTTTGTTTGTTTAGCCTCAGAGATGGGCTTGAGTGCTTTGGGACCTTTGTGTCCAATCATTTGCTCCAATATCCACTGGCCACAAAAACGCCAGTGTTGGGACTGAAAAAAATAAAATCCAGGCTAACATTTATATGACAATATTTTATGAGACAAGACAGTGCTTCACCACTGGCTTGAATAACTTGTCATCATGGTGTCAGAGGATCCACAGTAACGTTTATATCATCGCAGTGCCTAATAATAGCCAACTGCCAGCCAGCACTGTAACTACAGTGATCGGAAACATCAGAAATCCAAGCGAAAGCTATGTGGTATCCTATCCATTTATGCCCGCGCGTATTGACAGGCTTTCTGATATTGAACAGGATTATGTGACTTAAGTCTGCATGTTTTGCATGCCTGGAGAAGTGTTCTACTTGGACGGAGCCTGATCTTGCCTTGCCAGTCAACTGCATCTGAATACCGCCTTCCTCCTTTGCAGATAATCCCATAAAAAAGACAACTCTTTAGTGCTTAACATCCTTAACGCAGCTCTCTCAATTCCCTGAATCAGAATTAGCCACCACCATGAATGCCCAATCCATTTTGTAACTTACCGTATAGAACCTTTTTACATGTCACTGCATTTATCCCATGAACATGACTCAGGTTCAAAGTGATGAGGATAATGAGAAAGCCCTGATGAGAAGACGTGTTGATGCATGAGGGGCTGAGGCACTGGCTCCCTATGTAATGCTTTTATCAGATTAACCCACCGCAAAGGCCCCTACATCTATATGTCTTACAAAATACCATTTCTTTGTCCTATGCTGACTTTAATATACGGGCAGAGGGGCCTGGCTGCAAAGTAAAGCTGTAGATTTCCATTAAGATAAATTGGAAAACAGTCTGATATCAAGGCCACAAAACTCTGCCATAGTTTTAGAGAAAGACACAATCTACGGAAAAGCAATAACTGATTTAGTTTTTTGTTTCTTGACAGTAATCCTCTTTTTTCTGTGGTGCTGTGTCTAAGCAGACCTGCCCTCTATTTTATTCAGGGGCTCCTCTGTAGATTGTGATGGCTGCTGAATAGAAAAGAAAAGCCACCGTGCTGCTGTATTCAGTTATTGTCAAGGGTGAAATCATGCCTCCTCCTTTACATTTTAATGTCTCAAAAATGTGATGCAAGGTGTTGTTGGGGACATCAATGCCTGCAGAAAGTGAGCCAAGACTGTTTGTGCATGAATAGATGTTATTACCACCAAATGTTCCTATAAGGACATTCACCGGATTGTGAGGGAGGTTGTGAAGGTGACAATAAAATAGCTCAGCAATGAAACATATGCTCAGCTAAGAAACTAATTAAGACTTACGTAAGATTAAAATTTCTTCCTTTATTTATTTATTCATTTCAGATGGATAGTAGTTAGTCCTTCTGCCCCTCAGCAATAAGATTGTGGGTTAAATCCTTGATGGGTGAACTACTCAGTAGTGACTGCATGTCCTACCCGTGTTATTGCGCGTCCTCTTCGTCCCATCGTCCCATCGTCCAAAGATGTAACTGAATCTGACTTATTATTGTCCATATTATAGACATGCAAGAGTGAATTCTTGTCTGTCTATGTATGCATCTATGTTAACCCTGCCGCGGTCCAGGATGTACTCCCCCTAAGCGTGTAACCATAGTGACATGCAGTCCAAATAACTGTCTTTCTACTCTCTTTCTACTCTTGGTAAATTAATTGCCTGGTTGTTCTATCATTCAATCACACCTTAATCTCCCATTATTTTGAAATGACAAAAGTGGAAGGAAGTCTTTAGTTCCTGTAAGATTTATGAGCTTATAACCATAATAATATCCATCTTGTCCAGCTCAGGGTAATCTGTTGCTGATTTGACCAGTAGTGTGGCATTACTGGCATTTAAGGACGTCTTTTAGGCTTCAAACCAACCACTGTTACTAATTTAAAAAGATGGCCTCATTCTAATTGGATAAACTATGTAGTTACTCACAGTTCATCCAATAACCCCCAGGAGCCCTGCCAAGTAGTAAGTTAGGGGAATTTTTAGACACATTTTTATAATTCACTACTAAAAAAATCAGTATGTCCTAAGAAATTGTCTGGTTCAAAGTGACAAACAAAAGACACATGGATGTGTTTTTATATGTTTTAAGCATGCCATGTAGCGCAACTGGTTGTACTGTTTATTTACAGTAATCCCAGATGCCAATCCTTGTTCTATATATTGTCTTTAAGTTACATTAATGTATGCAAGCTATTTCTTCTGCACAGTATGTAACCTACAAAAGCATTACTGAGTGCATCTCTACCCTATCATTAGCTGAGTAGCTTGTAAATGTCAGAATAAAGCTGTATTCTTGTTGTAAATGTCAGTATATACTGTATACTCACGGCCAAGACAACAACAAAATATGTTCTTGTGTTCTCTGTTCTCTGCAAAATGAATGCATAATAGACTTACTGGCCACTATATTAGGTTTGCCACTTTGTCTTAACACAAATAGCTAATCAGATCGTGATTAAAAACTTTATGTTTAAGGGTGCCAAAAGAGACCTTTGTGTCCAATTGGACAAAAACAGAGCCACTATATTAGTGGCCAGTGGTGTTGTAATAATCTAAAAACAAGTAAAACTGCATGCAGGTAGCACATTGTCAGTTGCAATTCTTGTCCAATTTCTGACCTATTGTGACAGTTGGCTCATTGCACACCTTTAGAGGAGGTGAGGTTTTTCACAAATCTGAACTCGGAGTGTATTTCTAGATAAAGAGGGAGGCTATGAGAGACTCAGTGACCTATTCTATGAGAAGTGCATGGAGCAGTACCAGACCAATACACAATGCAATACAGAAAGAAATCCCACACAACTGTGCAATGGTTGTCTATGTACAACCTTTGTGTATCACCTTCCTTCAAGTACAGGGATATTCTTGGAGACTTTACAATACAGTAGAGCTGTAGCAAAATAGAAAAACACGTTAAATCCAAACTATGAATATTGCAGTAATGAGTGGTGATATTTGAATACGCTACCTAAACTCAACTAGACCCAGGCTGTCGTAAACGACAGCAAATGTATATCGGCGGAACGCCCCATGCGTCTGCGTCAACTGCTATAACACCAACTGCCTTATGGCGGAGGAGGTGGTGGAAG
>JAVQKG010113808.1:0-11825 GCA_036025885.1 Hypseleotris bucephala
TCTGTGTTACTGTATTTCAAACAGCGGGGGGCGCAAAGCAATAGATTCATAAAAAACATTTTTATGGTACTGCGAGTGCTTCTGTGTTACTGTATTTCAAACAGCGGGGGGCGCTGTCCCGAAAACCGTGGGTCCTTAGAGCGCGTTTCCGGTCCTCAGAACGCTTATGGAATACGCAACCTCAGGACCGTGGAATTGTCTCCGGGCCTGCAGCTACATACTATAGAAAGTTTCATCCAAATCCATGCAGTAGTTTTTCCGTTATCTTGATCACAGACAGGCACACACAAACACACGCCAAAAGAGGCAATCACATATCCTCCTGGCGTCGGTAATGAGGTCGTTAAATAACAATATCAGTAATTTGTTTGTTGCACCACAGGTAAAAAAGGTCTAGTTTAGCAACTTTAGAACTAGTAAGGAGTAAGTAAATCAGACCCTAGACCCACTAGTTTTAAGACTACTGATAATTATTTAGATAGCCAATATGTTAATAGGCTATACATAAATGAAGTGTCTTTTTCATAACAGTTCTAGGCTAGCCACGTCGTTGTATTAATTGTGTAGTCTTAATATGATACATTTGTATATTCCATTCTAGCATTGAATTTATTGCTGCACATTTCTACTACAACTTTTCTGCATCAGACAGTTGAATTCACCTGGGAATAGAATCCCTTCCCATAATGCAGTGGAACCTGTGGCTGTGTGCTGGCATGACCACTAAGGGGCGACAGATGACTAATTTAATCTATCGCACTTTACCTACTCCATCCTCCCATCTCTCACCATTCATACTTTTCACTCCACGCTGACTTTACCCTGGCTTCACCCCTTGATAAACAAGTAGAAGTCATTTACCTTGTCTTTGCGAATAACGACAGCAGTGCAGATAATGGAGATAAGCGCAGGTGCGTAAACATGCACTGTAGCGGCATGGCATTTGACTATGGGCTTGTTTGTTTTCTTCTGAGAGCAGTGGACCGCGCCATTACTATCAAACTCTTCCACGCTGAATGGACGTGTGTGTACGTGAAACAGAGACACACGGACTGACAGGGAGAGGATTACATTGGTTTAAGCCGCTCCTCCACGCGCTTACACCTGCCCCAGGACCTGCGTTGCAAACCGAGAAAACGATAGACTACCACAACATAACCAGGTGATAACATGGATTAGACACTTTTCCACTGGTGTTTTTGTCTGAGGGAGGTGGCGCAGAAGTTATTCCTTGAATCGGACAGTCCTGGGCTGGACGTCGCCCTAAAGCTGCGCTCCGAGGGGGATTAGTCGGACCCGCTGTGAGGTAAAGACTTCACACCTATTAGCTACATGCTCAAACTATAAGCCGAATAACAAGGAGACGCGCCGTGCCAAAAATAGATTTCACTCGATCAGTTTTTCCCAGCTTAATTGGCTCCTTGCTAGCAAACAAATATGTCAGTGCTATGCCAAAAATGTAGCCCACTTGCTGTGGATTCAAGGGAAACATTTTTATCACTAATTTTAGCTACACCCTGTGCGCTAAGATGGACCACATGGGACAAGTCAAGCCATACCCAAATTCATAAAACCATGTAACTTAATTAAGCTAAAATCCCAGTGAGCTAATAAAGCAACAATAATGTAGCCTATGGAGATTCAAATGTTGCCAATCTAAAAATATTTGTAGGCTATATTAAATTAAGACAGAAGACCATACAATTTAGTGTACATAAGAAACAAGAGTAAAACAGTGTCACAATAAAGGCAGGGCAAGTTGCACACATTGACTACTTTCAGTTCAAATGTATCAACTAGGCTACTTTTCAGAAGTAGGAACAGCCGGAGCCAGGTTAACCTAAGAGGGATTTTAGCTTAGACATAGTCTGAGACGTGGATTTTGAAAGGCCCCAAAGCATTAAGGAGAATGGCCATATTAAAGCCAGTGAACATCAAAACAGTAATGCTCAACTGTCAAAATGTATGATCGTTAGGGTCTAATTTACTATAAATAGAAGTAGGCTATAGTTGATAGTCAATAAAAGAATCAATGTCCCATATATGGTCACTTTATTAGGTACACCCATTCAACTTCTATAGCCTATAGCTACCTAGACTTTAGCACCAACAAGTCCAAAACGTAGAAGAAAAAGGACTTAAGTGACCTTAATTGCATGATTTGAGTATTCCAGAAACTACTAGCCTAGTCTTCATGATATTAATTGACACAACTGCAGGGAGTTTACAGAAAATTGACCCAAAAAGTTTGAGCTAATTCAGTTCAGCATTCAGTAAAGCAGTTCTGGTCAAAATGAGAAACACAAATGAATAAAGTTAGCAGATGTTGGTCAGTTTCAATAGTTTATTTTCTGTTCTTTTTGCATCTTTGTTTTTGTTTCTTATTTGGTTGCCTCAACATACTCAAAATAATCTTAGTTATTATTTAAACATAATTGGAAGAACAAATATGAACACTTACAGGACACACGTTCATGCCCTTGCTCCGGCAGCAAAATGGGAGAACAATGGTTTGTTTGGGCTTATGTAACCTTCTAATTGGGGATGAGCTCCAGGTGTGGATGGGTGGAGCTGGGGAAAAGGAGCGCTTCTCTTTTCCACCTCCTGAAGTGCTGGGTTCAGGGACAAGTCTAAAAATAGGAATTTCTAACACTGACTGTGTATTGTATTGTCAAGTCAACCATATAAATCCGAGGTTGTTACTCACTACTATTTAACTTCCTACTTAGTAGATATGTATTTTTTTTTGTAGTTTTATATACTTCTAAGACAATCCCTTGCTTCCTATTATTTAACTTTATGTAATATTAAAACATACACATGCATATTACAGTAATAGATGATAGACATTTTGCTGCATCACCCTCCATCCTGTTTTCACTTTCTGAGATTTTAGAAACAGCTTTATTACCTCTGCCAAGGAGTGAGTAGTGTAAGCGGGCCCGTTGATGTGTATGTGTTATCAATGGTAAGTTTTACATTAGAACACTGGCAATAAGATAATGCATAAGCTGAGCTTGAACAAACAACCTTCTGCTCACTGCGCAGACAGCTAACCTACTGAGGTAATTCATTTGTGACCTCTCAAATAGGACCAGAAATTAGAGTCTGATTGTTTTAACCTCCAGCAGCCACCCATTACATATTTACCATATAGTGAGTTCTTTTTACACCAAAGGAGAGAGTTGAACCTATGACTCCCTGCTCCAAAACTTGAAGAATACACCACTGTAATAATTAATGAGCCTTCTATCTTGAGTTGTAACCCTCTAAACTAAAAAAATAGCCAAATTTATTCCTAGTTTTAGTTTTTATAGTAGGGGAGGGCAAAATGGTAAAAATATAATATGATTTTCACGACTTGATCACACTTTTAGTTTGAATTTAGTGCCTACTCAGAAGACTACTGATACATAAAACCATTTCTACAAATTAATTGTACATCCAATCCAATGTTCATTATAATACTTAGTACTATTTATGTTATTTTTTTTATTAATATGAACACTGGCATTGTTACAGTGAAAATGAGGGTGACGAGCAGACCATAAATTAATGCACTGTCATCATGGTTCAACTATCGTCACAGATTAGCAGATCTTCATAACTTCATATGACAGATTTTTTTATCACCATATCACCATCCACTAGTTTAAAGTAGAAGTCCAGGTACACATATCTATATAGAAAGGGACTTGTTCTGTGTCTGTTGGTGTCTGAGTGGCGCTGAAGAAAATGTGATTTGGAAATGTTCAATTCCATTATTTAAATTTTGGCTTCAGTACAGCAGAAATCTGTAGTTGAGCGAATGGGTTAATGTGGCATTAGTGGCATTGGAGGGACAAATATAATAATAATGATTTCTCCATAACTCATTAGGTTTACAAGGAATTATGGAAGTTGCAACAGTTTAGGAGCACATATAGGAGAAAATAGCTACTCTGGGCGGAGGTCTGCACTCTCCGAGTGCTTTAGAGTTCAAGACTAGATTTGGACAAGCGACATGTTATAGTTTTTTAATAGTGTATTTGTGCATAGAGGCGTCAGATGTTCTTTGGGGGTTTTTAGAGTACAATCAAAACAGAATATGAGGCTGTTTCAGTTCCCTATCCAAGCGTTACTAATTTATGATGCTATTTTTATGCTTGGCTGCTACACTTTTGATGTTTTATTTCTGTCAAGTTTTTTCAGCAGATCAAAACTCAGCAACTTTAATTCAAAGCCAAAACAACAAGGTGTTATTTCAGGGTTTGTAGTAGTGCATTGTTTGTGTTTGTTCCCAATTCAAAAACTTGGGAACAAAGATATTATATACTTGCTACTTATTAGTAAAATGGCTATGTGTACACTGCAGTTTAACACTTTGATCAGTGGACATTTTGTGTTGGTCCCAAGCCTGGATAAAAGGAGACGGCTGTGTGAGGAAGGGCATCCAGTGTAAAACCTATAACATTGTATGCCATTGACTGCAGTGTACTTCACATTAACTTGAAGGTTTAAACAGTGACAAAGAATGTCTTCCCATATTGCCCCAGAGCCCGCTGACTTGATCTTCTTGACGAAATAATAGTTGTTTCTCAATAAAAGTATAAAACATTCAAAAGAGCTAAACCACAACTAACAGCACCACTTGACCCCTGCATCAGGCCTCTGCAGTTACTTCATCACCTATTTTCACATTTGCCATAAGGACAGATTTAGTGTATTGACTGATGTGGGCTCAAAACTAAATGTGTTTTCTGACTGCAGGCCAATTAACTGCCAACTCCCAGACTCTCAAATATGAATCAGCTCATTAGAGGAAATGCAGCATATAGCACATCTAAACGGCACCACCACAGTTCACATACATTGTAGTTATTTGTAGTTAATTAATCCTTCACACACACAAACAAGCTAACAGTGTAGTCCTGAAGTGTCCTAAAATAAGAAAAGTTTAAATAATAATGCTTGAAATTGTCTAACTAACACTAAAAAGTGTAAAAGTAGGTCTGTAGAGGCCAGAGGAGAGACTAAAGTATAATTATGCATGCGTGATGTATGCATCGCTAACATTTCTTAGTTTCATCTTTCATCTTCTTTGTAAGCTCATGTTTGCTGTCTTTAACTTCTCAAGCTCTCTTCATAGTGCATATTCTTGTCTATGTGGCTTCTCGGTACAGTAGAGTGACGAGGCTACATTATGGGAATCTATTATTGATGCACACAGCACTTTACAGACTTGTATAGAATAGAATAGACAGGAAGTGACAGAGATGACTTTATATATGCTAGGTTTTGTTTTATGTTGATAGGTCCAGTAATTGCAAGACTTATTTACCATAAATCCTATGTAGAACCGACAATATTTGTTATAAAAAAACAAAAGGACATGATTTGAATATTGCAATATTTATCTTCATAGAGAAACATGCTTCATTCCCACTGACTGAGGGGACAGTGAACTTTATGACAATTTTAGTTTCTTGTTGATAGGTCCAGTAAACTCAGAGCTATTAACCACTAACCACACCAAAACAAGCAGGTTAGTCAATGCTGCAAAGGGAAGCTGTCAGTCTTGTATATTTATTATTGAAAAAGAGGTGAGAATTGGAGCGTCAGGAAACTGGAGTACAGTTCTGAGCATATCTTTTCCCAGAGCTTTGGGAGGGCCTCATTAAATATACATGGTGTTTGAGCCTGAGCAGGGGTAGAGTGGGAGTCTGCAAACAGCACCACAGATAGACCAGACTAGGACCGTCTCATTGGTTCTAGTGCAACTCATCTGTCTCTCCACCATCTTGATCTTCTCTATCGATTCACTGTCAAGATGATGTATTTTTCAGCTTGCAACATCCCACCATTGTTGCTTCTCTGTGTCCACATGTCTCCTTTTTTCACATTCAAATTCAAGGCCCAAATATGATACACTGAGAAAAGTAAAACGTTGCTCTACTTATGTGCCATAATCATTCACACACAAAAATAATTCATTGTCTCAATTTACTTAAGTCCAACTATACTGTATGATGTGTATTGAACTCACATGGACTTTTCAAGCTGCTATATTTTTTTCAGTAGCTTTTATGCAAAAAATAAATATATATTTTTTTCAGCTTTAATCCATACATACTAGACAAACTACACTTTTTTCAGTGTACAAATCCAATTTTTAACCCCATGTTTGTGTTGTTGTTTTTTTTGTTTTCCCTACTGCCATGGGTTTCAGGGCTGTGACTCCAACGAACTGGCTGTATTTTTGGTGTATATCAACTGTAAGACATTTCTGTGAAGGTTCATTCTTTCATCCAGGTAGTCAAATCAATGTTGAAGAAGGTTTAAATCAGTCATCTGGACTTGGGTTTTGAGTTGAAGACGTTTCGGCTCTTATCCAAGAGCCCTTATCAATTCTGACTGTAAGACTGTAAGACACATAGTTGCTTTGATCTACTCACACTTAACCCCTCAGAAGAACAATCAATTAATGTTTTCTATTTTGAGGTGATTATATTCAAAAGTTGTCTTGTCGATAACAAATTTATGAAAAGCACAACTCCTGTCTTGTATTTTTAGATGAAGACTGGCCTCAGTGTTTCTCCACACTGGGATAATGGATGGAGGGGGAGTGAAGCGGGACACTAACCTTGCCTTCATGGAGCCCTGACACTTGGGGCCTTAAACAGGTGTGTATGTCTTTGTGTACTAGGCAGAAGTGGGTAGTAATCAGTTACATTTACTCAGTTACCTTTACTTGAGTAACTTTTTGAATACATTTTACTTTTTACAATAGCTTTACTGCACAATGCCTTTTACTTTTTCTTGAATAATAATATTTTGAAGTAAAAGTACTCTTACTTGAGTAATATGTAAATCTAGAAAGAGTTTAAGTACTTTTACCCACCTGATTTTGTTATTTTTAATAACAATTTTTAATAACAAAAAGTTTTTGGTCAGATTACAACAAATAACAAATAATTTGACATTACCTTCAGAATGTTACTCTGTATTTGAGAAGTTTTGTTTTTTACTTGACTTGATTTGACTTGATGGCTACTCTACCCACGTCTGGTACTAGGAGGCAGACATTATGGAAAGTGACTTCTACTGAAGCCATAGATAAACCTTGTGTGTGTTTTAGTCGTCTGCTGCACTATACAGACCCAGAGGTAAAGGAGGTAAAGGTGAAAGGCTGTAATCAGGTTCAGTGTGTGACGCACACCCTCCACTGCCTCCAGACACTCGCTTTAATCTCATTTACCCCGATGTTTCTATGTGTCTGTGCTTCTAGGTACATTTACTGCACAACTAACATGTTTTAGGAAACACACTATATGTTGAGCTAGGGTGAGTGATATGGTAATGGTGGATGGTATTGTAATATGAAGGTATGACTATCTGCGGGAAGATTGTGGAATTGTACAGTGTATTCATTTATTCTTTCTTCTACAACATCATTTTACTGTAGCAATGCTGTTCATATTAATATGAAAAGAAAAATAATGAGGAACACTGGATTAGATGTACATAAAGTAACTTGTTTCAAACAGCCCAGATATGATTTGGGCTTCACGTGCCTTACATTTTATTTACAGTTACAGAAGTTTTGACTTACCCATGTGTGTTTATGACGCAAATCAAGTTCTATTTTTATAGGCAACAAGAGATATTTTTGGATTTTGCTCCAAGGATGAGAGCAGGAGAGAGCTTTAGCTGAGAATCTATATGAAGAGAGCCATTCCCCCACACTCAGAGGTTGTGTTGATTTCC
The DNA here is from genome assembly GCA_036025885.1 of Hypseleotris bucephala. NCBI lineage: Eukaryota > Metazoa > Chordata > Actinopteri > Gobiiformes > Eleotridae > Hypseleotris > Hypseleotris bucephala. The sequence goes on from JAVQKG010113808.1 coordinate 7,747, forward strand.
AACTATAATCTTTTCAGCAGCTGTAAGCAGGGCTGGTTCCAGGCCTTTGGTGACCTTAAACAAGTTTTATACTTCTTAAAACACACACAAAAGTAGACAGCTGTAAAATGATCAATTTAAAAAGTAAATAGTCCCCTATAAATAATTTGAAGAATCAATAACAAATAAAACAGAGTACAAATAAAAAGAAACAAAAACAAAATGTTACCTTTATTCTGGAATCTTTCCCATCTCCAGTTTTCAGCACCCTCCTAAATGCTCTTTTAGGGGCCATCAGATTCATATTAGAAATAAGAATGATCACCTACATCTGTTTTCCAAAGTTCAATTGCCAGGTGTTTGTGTTAATACTCTCCTTAGGGAATATTAAAGATATACACATTTTCTTTCTTTTTTTATTTGACCGTTATTTAACCAGGAAAGTCCCACTGAGATTCAGAATCTCTTTTACAGGGGAGTCCTGGTCCCAATGGGGAACCTATTGTACATGTTTTTAGTGATAGGGGAAACCGGAGTGCCCGGAGGAAACCGGAGTACCCGGAGGAAACCGGAGTGCCCGGAGGAAACCTACGCAGACACGGGGAGAACATGCAAGAGTGCTAACCACTGCTCCACCGTGCCTAAATCTAAAGAAAGCCACCTTACAGTTTTTAGATTCATATTTCATATGAATAGACATTGGTACCTTCAGTTACTCAATAAACATTGTTCATTTATGTACATATTGTCTGATCCATAAACACACAAATCTGTGCTTGCCATCTGCTGTTACACATTGTTTAAATTGTTTATTAGAATCACAATATGAGCCTATAATTATTGATGTGAACCGCACAGTATAATTACACAAACCTTGTCTAATTGATTCATTGTTTGAACAATACAATACAGTGGAGAGAAAGATACAAATAAAAATGCCATACTCACAACTGATGTCGAAGAATGCATGAAGCTAAGCAGAGTGAGAAATCTATAAGCCACTGCTGCAAACCTATTACTCAGCACATGGGCTTTCATTGCTTTATTAGTGTTGATTCAAGCCCCAGCCATTGTTTTAAAATATATACAGTAGATATAAAGGCATGTAGTAGGCTCCTGGCACCTTGTTAATGTTTAGATATAGTATTAGGGCTTACAGGTCATAGTTAAGTAGTTCTTAATCAACACCCATAACCCTGCCCTTTTTACACATTATTTTATGGACAAGATTTCTTGGCACAGCCTGCCTCTATTGCCTTAAGCCTTGGTGCTATTAGCTTGATCAAAACAGGTCTGGGGCTGCAATATGGTAGTTTGGTTTATGGTCTGTTTCAGTCTCAGTCTAATACAAAGTTACATTAACCATTTCTTATTTGTTTTTTAACTTGATTCTCTGTCTAATTTCCCTTCTCTTTTAGTCTTGGTTTAGGTCTTGTTTAGACCAGGTTTAATACTGGGACAGCCCCTGGTTTGTCTGTGTGTGTGTGTGTTTGCTGAAATAATCTGATTGTATTCCTTGGTTTAGATATTGATTAGCCCTAATTAACATTCATTTTCATCTAGTAGAGTTTTTTTTTCTTGAAAGTAAACCACTGATTTTGGTTTAGAGAAATGTTTGTTGATGAATGAAAGACAACTTGATGCAACATTTCCTAAAGTGTAATAGTGTTTTCTAACAAATCCTTCTTTTGTAGCTGTAGTTGAAGCTAACTGAGAGAAACAGATGTGCTAAATCAAATTCCTCCCACAAATAGTAATCTAATAGAGCACACGGAGGAGTGGCGTAACACAAATTAGATACCTAAAACTTACATTTATTTTAGTGACAACATAATTCTAACCCTTATTAAATAACAGTAATAGCAAAAGCTTCTACATAAACTCACTGGCCAGTTTATTAGGTAGGCCATTTAACTAAGTGCTCCTGGCATGTTTTTCTGCTGCTGTATCCCATCAGCTTCAGCCTTTGGTATTTTTTATGAAACCATATTTAACCTTGACTTGTGGAATAAACAAGACCTTTTTGCATACAGATTTTGGGAAACATTTTTTAATGCCGCCAGTTGCTCCAACAACCATTTTCCACAGTCACTAAATCAACCTTTTTCCCATTCCAATGTTTCAGTCCACAGTCCAAATTTTAGCTGGTTTCTTGAATATGTCAAGAGCTTAGAAGAGTTGCACCAACTGAGGTCCAGAAATTTGAATGATGTGTGTTCCACCTTAGCTCAATTCTCAATGCATTTGAATGGCAATATGATCTTGAGAGGCTACTTCCTGGAACTCTTGACACATTAGATTGTATTGGATTGATGCTGTTCAAAAACTGGCCCACTGTTGTCAATGCAGTAGTTATCATAACTTTGTCTTTCAATAGCTCTGTGTCAAGATCGCTACTTACTTGATTTCCTGCCAAACATTTAACCAATTGTGGTAACCAACAGTTCAATACCTAAAAGAAGTATGGTGAGTACGTGTAAAACAATGGTGGAAGTAGCAACAAGTGATGTAAATGAAGATGCGTACACAGAGAAATTTGAACTTGTGATTAGTGCGAGAGCAAAGTATAACATTCCCCGGCTCCATCTAATGTTACACCTTTTAAAAAAGATCTGCCGACATTTCCTGTGCTAAGCTATTATCTAGAACGCTGCGGTTGCAAAAGAGGAATTGCAGTGCAGCCTCAACTGTGTTTTAGTGTCAACTCTTGAGTAGATTTGATCACGCCACCACTGGGCTTGTACTTGTACTGTAGTCAATCAAAGGTACTTATTGTATGAAGGAGAGGCTGTTTATGGGATTAACATGGATTAATGTTGTGTCATGGTCCTAATCCCAGTGTGTGATATTAACTACAAACATCTGGCTGTTATCATCTAGTATTTGTGCATTTTTACATCTTGTATAAAAGAAAAGAGATTGTCAATGTGTATGCTGGTTGAAATGTGGTAGTGATGTAACTTGTGTAATTTACAATATACTTATTTGATGTAATCCTGGAATCTTGGTCACAAAGATGCATTCAAAGACCTACAATTATTATTAAGTAGATAGTAGATAAGTAGTAACATCTCACAATAAAATGTCCCTGTTTGTATGTTCTCCCCCGTGTTTGGGTAGGTTCTCTCCGGATGCTTTGAATCCCATCCACCTAAAACATGCACAATGGGCTAATCTTCCAACTAGGTCCTGACCAAGATCCTGGTTCAAGATCTACAGATGGGTCCCCCTCCTTCTGACAGGTTGCCCCAGTGGGAATAAGTGATGGGTCAAATGCAGAGGACAATGATGTTAACGTTAACCTTAAAGTCTAATCCTTGAAAAGCAAGTTTGGCAAGAGAGCAGTACACTGGCTTCATAGCTGTTATAGCCTATATCTTGACCTCTCCCCATGAACAGTCTGTCCTTTTTCTGTGTAACTTGAGAGTATAATGTATAATGTTAGCAGTAAATGGGGGAAATCTGGAGGAGATGGAGAGAGAGAGGTGAAGCAAAGACAGAGAAAGAGTATTTCGAGGCAGATGGATGGATAATGTGCTTATATGAGCCGAGATCCCCATGAGACAGTGCTGCCTGCTTCTGTCACTCACCCCACTCATCACAGAGGGACACTTTGAACATACATGTCTCATCTTACCACCGGACTGTCAGTCTTGGTTTGACTGGAGTTTGAGTTATGCTGTGGATCCTCAGGAGCTCGGAACATTTAGATTAGTTACTAATGATGCCACTGACATTGACACATGAACATTGTTATAGATTTACAAAACTAGGCTATATTAGCATTGTATTGTCTCTAAATAGTGTCTCCATGCAAACAATTGTTGATTAAAAAAAAGCATACATACACTATATATTAGAAAGTGGATGGTAGACAGTGTTGCTTTATGCATAGCTGATGAGTATCTTACTTTATTTCACATATGCATGGTCCTTAGCACAATAAAGAAACAGACACCCCCCAAAAAAACATTAAAAAATAAAACAAATTAAAGCCGCAAGCGGCGATGAACGGCCCTCGCCATGTTCCGAACTCCTTCACGCTCAAAAGTGAGCCCACACATGGGCTTCGCCCATTTACTTTAATGTATACATGATAA
>JAVQKG010113825.1:0-27584 GCA_036025885.1 Hypseleotris bucephala
AGGGGTAGGCGTAATAAGCGTAAGCTTCAGCCTATGCCCTTTTCGGTCTAGAACAGAGTTTTATTTGCTTTACAATAAAACATGCATAAAAATAGCATATGTAATTAGATACAAAACCCATATATTAGGCCGACATACACTATATAGTAGAATAAAAAAACTGCTTATTCACAGTATTTCTATTTGTTACTCTTAAGAATTAAAAGCCAATTTCAGATCGTTGCTAGAGTGTCGCAACGGATAAGGGGGGTGTATCATTTAAACATCACTTTTACAGTCACAAAATCAGGTAGTGTAGCTTTAAATGTGGCCTTGGTGCACCCACTTCTCATGTTCCCTGTTAGATCAACCACTAACAGCAATTTCTGGACAATGATGTGTTCATATGTGAACAATCCCAAGGAAATAAATAATTAAAACTAATGTCCTGGAAGCATAAAACATGTGGGAATGCAATGATTTTGAAGGACACAGACAGAAAGGGGCTGATAATTGTGCTTCCTATATTGATTATGTGCTTTGCCTACAACAGATTTTCCCCTTTGTAATTAGGCATTGGATTCCACTCTAAATGACCATTTACATGATTAAATATAGATGAGTGCCTGGCTGAACCGCAGGATCCATTATCAGCTATGTAGATATTCTTTAGCGTGTGCCCAAGAAAAGCATTAACCAATTTACTCAGCATACAGTTCTATAAGAGAGAGCATATAGGGCTTTGAATTTCAACCACTGTGCCGGGGAAGTAAGGTGTGCCGTGAGAAATTATCCAATTTGACTTGGATCTTTCTTAACATACTAGTTCTTTAAAGTGAATTTGGGAACAGGATGTGAAAATCAATGCACCTTCCAGTTGAGTTAATAATGTATATTGTCACCATAAGTACCTTTTGATAATATTTTAGACCAGTGGTATGCCCTGAGATTTTTCAAGACTAAATTCATGAATGGAGGCAACTGGAGGCAAGTCCATAAATACATTGTCAATGGAAAAATTACTGTATATTAGCACAAAATATTGCAAATTCAGATGGTTTTGACAAATGACTACCACTCTGCTACACGTAGGTATTTATTCATTTATTTATGTTTATTCAATTTAAACAGGTAAAATTCTTGATATTTTGGGTTTACTGGACAACTCCATACAGAAATGTTGATGACCACATTTGTTTTTTTATTGTGTACTCAGAATTATTCTACCCCTCACCACAAATCCTATTTTTGTTCTAAACTTAACCCTCTTTTGTCTCCTGTCGCCTCCATTCCTGAATTTGAACATTCTGTGACCACCATTTGAAAGGGTATGCATGGTATTGGCTGGCTGATAAGAGGGATAGGCTGCAGCAGTAGGCTCATGTGTCGGGCAGTGAGCTCAGCTGGTGTACTTGTCAGTGGGCACACAGGAATGTTAAGAGGGTGGAAACACTGTTTAATCCCAGACCTCCCCATCAAAGACTCCAGCTCATATACTGCAGAAAGAGAAATACAGAAACACTATTCTAGCTTTAATTAGAGGCTAGAGATCCTGACAGAGATTATTGTACGGTTCATTGGTGAAGAGCTAAGCTAAGTTTATTTTTACCTGCTAACACAACCATACTGGAGACAAGTTGGTTGGATGTTGGGTCATTTCTGTCAGCGGCTTTTCTGTTATATTTCTTTTTGTAGCAAGTCTTTTTAATAATATCTGAAGTGAAGAGGATGAATATGATACAGATCCAATTAAAAAGGCCTACAAAATAACCAATTCAACAATAAAATCCAAAATGGCCATACATTTCAGATCTGTGAGATGGGGGTCCTCCCACGTTCAATACTGGTCCTTCTTGGTAACTCCAGCCTCATTTTGACAACTTTGCATTATTATCGTTAGTTACTTTATATATGTTAGTCCCTGTATTAGTAAATGGTCTTTTGTGATTTCTAACTTAAATAGGGGGAAGAAAGTGAATGTGAAAGAAAGTTATCAGTAAAAATAAATATATATCTGACTCCTTCACATTTTGACAGAGGTGACAGTCATGACTCGAGTCACAAATTTGATGACTTGTGATTTGACTTGAAATGTGACTCAACTTGCACTTGAAAGCCAATAACTCTGGACTTAGACTTGAGAAGACTTGATCTCAACCCAAAATAATAAATGTATGATTTGCCAAACTTTCATTCTATAAAATATTTTAATAAATGCATTTTCACTTGTAATTGATTAATATATAAATAAACTGTTTGATTTGAAAAGAAATTACTTGAAACTTGGGAACCATCGACAAGACTTGACTCTTACTTGTGACTTGCCAAACATTGAGTTAGTCCCACCTTTGCATTTTGACACTAGACATACAATATCTAATACTAGTAAGTCAGCCATACTATCTTGAACTTATATATAAAAAAGACAGATATATAAATATTTCTACTGTTTTATTTAAAAATGACTAAAATATGACGAGACTCTTTGTGTCCAGGAGCCTCCCACCAATGTGGCTGGACACCTAGAAACATCAGCAGCTATTTTTAACAACTTCATCCGCGCTCTATGAGGAAATATGTCCCTCGCCTCGATCACTTCTGTTCACTGTTGCCATGGAGCTGGGAATCAATTACATCACGGGAGAAATGTGTGTGTGCAAGTGTAGCCAATGTGATCGCGTGTGTGTGTGTGAGCCTATGTGCATGTCTGTGTGTGTGCATAGGTGTATGTGTGAGTGTGTGTCTGTGTTCAAGTGTAGCCAATGTGAGTGTGTGTGTAACTTATGTGTGTGTGTTTGTATTTCTCAGTGGCTATGTGTGTGAATGTGTGTGAGGGTGTGTTTCTGTCATGGAGCATCAATACACCAACATTAGCACATTAATGTCCTCTAGGGCTGCAATGAGCGATTATTTTGTAAATTGTATAATCAGTTAACAGTTTTTATGATTAAGTGATTATTGGAGTGGATAGGTAAAACTCTTCCATCTTCCGACTGTAGAGCATATCTACAAAGAAAGTATTTTTAACATAAAAGCAAAATATATGTATATATTTCTTTTACAATTTTGGCTCCTCTTTGTGGTCTGAGCAAATGGCTTTTTTAGAGTCTGTATATTCCATTAATGATTATTCAATTACTAAAGTAGTTACAATTTATTTAGTAATCAATTAATCACGATTAATTGGATTAATTGCTTCAGCCCAACTGCACACAGACCTAGATATTGGACACATTCTTTTGCAAAGACATACATTCATTCATTCATTGTCATCATATGTTGTTCATTTGTTCATTTGTTGTTTCAAATAGCCTTTCTGCTGGAAATAATATCCAAAAAACTTTTTGTAATTTAATGTAAAATTTTACTTGGAAGCAGGGGTATGCTGGAAGAGCCAGTTGCCCAAGAAGGTTGGCAGTTCAATCCCCATCCTGTTCATACTGACATTGTGCCCATGGTCCAGATAGTGATGGCAAAGGGACATAACATTCTTACGCTTTTTTGAAATATATAATTACTCACACAATAATTTAAGTTTTGAATTACCATGTTAAACCAATGGAGGGATATATACTGTATAATCTACTATGCGCATGCCTTAACAAAAGAAACTGGCAATGACCTGAATGAAACATATCTTATCACATCTTTTTGTCCCAGGAAAGTTCTCTGGTGGAAAGAATGTGCAGAGTCAGGGTGAAATTGTGTCTACTTTGGAGCTACAATGCGTCCTGTCCAACATGGTAGTGGAGCTGATAAGCCTTATCTTAGTTGCCAACTGCTGCCCCTGGAGAAAGTGGCAGAGGGTAGTAGACAGTAAACACAGAGCCAAGTAACAGAGAAATAATGCGTCTATTGTTCTGTTGACACCCTCCTCCTCCACACTCTCTAGTCAAATATCCTCTTCCCTCTGTTTATAGCCAGGAGAACCGTTCACAGCTTCGCTGCTGTTGATTTTACACTTTGGCTACATCATAGACGCCTCCTTGTGCGGTGTCTTGACTCCCTCTCATCTTTTCGAAGGTGCTAAAAATACGACATATGCACCCCTCCCACAGACACACTTTACTACTCCAACTGGGGATCAAGCACCCTCCATGTGGCATCTACTGCACCCACCCTCTCCTCCTGTTTGTCAGACTGTTCTGTCTAAATCCCAATTGAAGCTCTGTCTCAGCTACTACATAGATCAACAGTTTGCATGCGAGAACAACATTTCAATTTGACGCCTAAATAGTCTTGAAAAGCATTTCTTGTGTCACATGACAAAAGGAGCCTTCGAAGTGCTTCTACCTTAAGCTGTTGCAAGTGATACTGCTGAGAAGGGTAAACTACAGAAAAGACAGGGCGTGCAGTGCTGTAAGAACAAGTGAGGTCATAGACTAAGAGTAGTTCTAAAATAACATCGCTGATGTTAAAATTTGTTTGATTGGGATTATGCAAATGATTTCTAGTTATTAACTGCACGGCACATAGTCTCTGTTTGCAATGATACACCAATAAATTTTACTTTGAAGCATTGTTAAGAGAAAGAGAAGCCATCAGGCCATGCCACTGCACATTTACAATTCAAAGGATGACACATGACAAAAATGATCACGGGAGCCGCACCAGTCATAGAAGTGCTTTAGGCTTCTGCAAAAAGCCAAACAAGATTTGAAAAGTTTGTTTCGGTGACACAGGTAAAAGCAGTTTACTGTACCACAATAAGCCATTTATAAATGAGCATTTGAATGATCCATACAAAACTTTGGTTGACCAAGGGATTTGAATTTGAATGCACTATATAAATAACTCAGTCCATTTAAGAAACGCAAACTACTAGGGGTACTATTAACACATTAGACAAGCATGTGAGAGCCGCATGACACTTAAAAAGCTACAAAATGAGAACGAGATACATAATTAAGCACAAATTTACCAAATTGGGATTGCCATAATACAGTAGCTTTTTACAGCACAGTAATAATGTGGTACTAGTGCAGTAATAAACAAGAAACAATGTTGTAATTATGGTTAACTTCCAAGTAATTTCTATGTAATTCCCAACCCTAACACCCCATATCTTAACCCTAACCATAGATTACCAATACTTACTGGCTGCATGAAATTACAAGAGAAACTGTATAAAAATACTTGATAACTAACTATAACTACTATAACATTACCTGTTTAGTACATGTTTATTACCACACTATAACCATATAACTACCATGCTGTAAAGTAAAGCAAACCTAAAATATTAATGTAATATACAACAAGGAAATGTAGATTGTTAATGGTTTTATTAGCAAAATAAGGGAGATGAGTCTACAAATATTCTCCGTTTGTGGAGAACATACACATAGATAGACAGTTGTGGCAGTTTCTTTACATGAAAAGATTCAGGACAATATCTTTCGATCCTCTTGGCAAACTAGACTGACCTACTACAATAAGTGATCAGGCTTTGGCCATCTTTTGTTTATATCACCTCTGACAATGGAGGGGCAGAATTCAAAAGCCCAACCTCATATGATATCATACTCACATTTACAACCATGTTTTTTGTGGTGCCAGTAATTCTTGTCAACACTATACACTCCATCTCCTCCAACTAAAATATACAGTAAAATGTGCCAACTCTGATCTTTTAAAACACTTGTAAATAAGGGCCAGTGCTTATCAATCCATTTTTCTAAGTAACAGGAAAGAATGGGCAGTTTATTCTAGGGGTGGGTGTAATATGAAGTTATGAAGATCGAGCTAATCTGGGAGAATCGCTGAATTGTGATATAGCTCGTTCTTTTATGCCCTGCTCTGCTAAAAAGGGAAATAAATACTATTAAGTATTATGATGATTATTTGATTAGCCATACAATGAATGTGTAGTGAAAAATAGTTTAATGGTAGTCAGAAAATTCAAAGAGTGATAAAATTGTGATCTTGGCTTAATAAAAATTGTGATATAAAATGTTTACCATATCACCCACCCCTAGTTTATACAGAGTTAAAAAAAATAAACAAACCCCCGAAATACAGGCTAATTGTAACATATATCTCAGTACATTGGCTAGCCAGGCCTTCCATTGTGGCAGGTAGGAGGAGGTGAAATGGGACAGTGGTGGCTACATATTGGTCACCATGGAGACCTATGTGCCTTAAATACAAGAGGGGAAAGCTCCTCCCTTTTCAATGATGCACATAGAAAATAACAGGGACACTAACATATGAAAACAATTAAAGGTCACACTTTACTTATCAGCACTAATAATTATATGGTAATAGTGTGGTAATAAACAAGGTAATGATATAGTAGTTATGGATTATTATCAAGTAGTTTTTATGTTACCTTTGTAATTTCATTAATGTATTTAGCATGGAACCAAGATAGAAGCATAATATGGAATGGGTAATCTAAAGTTAGGGTTAGAATATGGGGTAAGGGTTACTTAGCAATTACTTAAAAATTAAGCATAATTACAATACTATTTCATGTTTATTACCTGTTTATTACCACATTATTAACGTGCTGTACAGTAAAGTGCTACCCAGTTGACCTCTCTACGTTTAGGACAGTTCAGCAGGCAACAGAACAAGCATTGGGACAACAACCGCAGTAAAGGCATGCCAAGGCACAAGTACCAACAAACTCAGAATCGTGCTCCCCCCTCCTTCTGATAACAGGAGGAAAAGACGCATTCCCACCAAAAAAATGTACCTTTTCCAGAGAACAGAATACGAAGGAATAATTTACCTTCTTGGATTTTTTAACAAAAGGACAATAAAGAAAAAAATATGTTGACATCTGCATTGACGTTTTTACAATAATAGACACAAATGTTGAAACGTTAGTTCAAATGTTCCAAGACAAAAACATAAATAAAGCTGTTAAAAGTGGCATTTAGTACAGCACTGGTCCATAACTGATCCTCTCGTCTCATCTTCTTCACCAAAAGATGCAGAACAAGCTGGCTCCACTGCCTGAGGACAGAGACACAGAAACAGAAAATGAAGAAAAAACATTGGCCTTGAGTCTTTCGAGTACATCATAATACAAACATTTTGGCAAAGAAGACACTTAATGATTTAAAAACAAAACATGTGAATTAGGGATATGAAGTTTCTTAGCTGATACGATGTTTTAGTAATCGATTAGTCCGATAACAATATTTTGTAAACATGTTTTAGTAAGCTATATTTTTGATACTAAAAAAAAATCTTCATACTGCTTTAAGCGTATTAAAACAGAAATGCTTTGAGCGTATTAAAACAGAAATCAATATTGTTCTTACTACATTTTGTCACCCTAGATGTAGACTTGTTGAATGGGCTTTTCATTCTTAGGCTGTTTCTAAACATAAATATTAGAAATTATGCTTTTTGAACAGCAGGTTAACATCAACCATAGGCTAATACTGATATTGACTGATATAATGGTGCATCCCTAATGTGAATAATACATTATGTGCCTCTATCCTAAAAGTCAATGGACATCTATATGTAGGACATTTAAACCTTGATGTCCCCAGTTGTCACAGCAACCATCATAAACCTGTTTGACCTAGTCCTTGCCACATACATACACACAGTTCAAGGACCCTACTTACCGATAAAAAGGTTGTTTTTTTGCAGTCGCTGTCCTTAGAAGAGGCCGCAGTCTTTTAGGTTGTTCTTAATAATGACATCAGTGACAGCATCGAACACAAACTGAACATTCTTGGTGTCCGTCGCGCATGTGAAATGAGTGTAAATCTCCTTGGTGTCCTTTCTCTTGTTCAGATCTTCAAACTGACACTGGATGTAGGCAGCCGCTTCCTCATATGTGTTTGAGCCTAAAAAAATCAAAGACCAATACAGTATGTGTCAGTAATATGGCAAGGGCTTAAAGGTGTAGTTCGTAAGTTTGCTAAAATAAAAAAAAAGTTTAAGAAATGCTTTATCTGACCCTTTTCTATGGTGTAAAGTAGGTAAGCTGTCATATTATTTTACTTTAGTCCTTCTGCTGGCCTCTACAACACACCAATTTAGAGTTGGTGAGGTACTTCTTTGACCAATCATATTTGAGTTTCCTTTTAGCCCCTCCCCTGACCTAAACTGATTACAGACACTCTACTTTACATCATATAACTGGGTCAGATAGTCCGTTTAAAGCATTTTTCAATTTTAATTTTGAACTTTTTTTATTTTACGAATGTTACGTACTACTACACCTTTAAAATGACAAAAATATCTAATATGCCTTTTCTTACCACTGATTGGTTCATTAAGTATCTGCAAAGCTCCCCAATGTACTGCACAACTGTCACATTATGTTTCACACAGTCTTTCCAAAACTGACTAGCAGAAAACTTTTTCTTCAGGACACAAGTAGCACCTGAAAAAAAAAAACAGGGGAATAAATACAAAAAAGTTATGTTTTCTTTACAGCATAGACATAGAAAACATTTTACATTGGCAATACCAAACAATGCTGCCCACAGAAAAGTATTTCCTGTCATTTGTTTTGCACTACTACTGTTTTTGAGGAAGTGAGAATTCCTTAAAGACTATTTAGGATCTTTGTGGTTATGGCTTCCTGCACTGTATTTACTGAGGTACGTATCCTATCTTCCAGGAATTGTACATGCTGGTTGTGTTCAGATACTTGAGTTGAAACTTTCTATTGTTTTAAAGAATAATAGAAGGTTTTACACATATTCAACCACACAGCAGACAGTTAACTTGCAGTATTTGCAGAGGTGGGTAGTAATCAGTTACATTTACTCAGTTACACTTATTTGAGTAACGTTTTGAATAAATTGTACTTCTATGAGTAGCTTTACTGCACCATACTTTTTACTTTTTACTGTTTGAAGTAACAATAATCTTACTGAAGTAAGTAAAGTAAAAAGTAAGAGTATGTTTCTCCACCTGTCTGTGTTAAATAAGAATAGCTTCATGTTGAGAAAATGTGAGATGACATGTTTTTTCACCCAATACTTTTCTACTCTTACTTGAGTAATTATATTTTTAAGTAAAGGTAAGATTAAGAGTAATATTATTGGCTACTCTACCCACCTCTGATTACTTGTATATTTTCTAGGCTTACCAAGACTGATGCATCCCCCGAGTGCCAGCAGAGAAGCAGACATGTGATAGAGAGGAAGAGTGACATAGACCACATCGTCAGCAGTGGCTCCACACATCTCAAGAAAAGCCATGCTCATAACAGCTTTCAGATGACCAACTCGGGCCGCTTTGGGGAGACCTGCAAGACATTTACATAAATTCACTACTAGGCCTGTCACGGTAACAAATTTTGCAGGACGATATATTGCCTGAGAAAATATCTCGATAATATTGAGTAGACCATTTCATACACTCATACATTGATTCTGGAGCATGATATATGTATATATATATTTTTTATAATTTGTAAACTTCAAATTTTCTCTAATTTGCTAATATATCTAAAATAAATTCTTTGGAGTAATAAATGAATACAGACACAATCAAAACATGTAAAGTTCAAGATAATAAATAACATTACAAAATTGGGGGGAAAATCTACTGAGAAGGTTCCAAACAATAATTAAATAATAAAAAAATATCTTTACTCTTTGTATATTGATAAGTTGGTATAGTAATTATTGTGAAAGCCACTAAATCTGTTTCATTTCATTCAAATCATTCATTCACATAAAGAAATGTTGCTCTTTTTTTTACCTGTGGTGCCAGAAGTGAAGATAAAAAGAAAATTGGACATAATGTTAACTTTTGGGAAGTCGCCTTGTCTTTCTGTTGACATTTGATCAACTTTATTCAGCAAAGGCTCGAACTCCTCAGAGGGAGATGAGTGATCCACCACCCAGACCACCATGTTGTCATTCTTTAGGTCAGACTTCACCTCCTCCACTACTCCGACTAAATCTGCAAAAACAAAACAAAACAAAACAAAAAAAAAAATCATAAAAAAACATAAAACAAAGAAGTTCAATCACAGCTGTAAATAAATAAATGATAAGGAGTGGGTGATAAGTTGCAGTGAAGATCACTCCAGTCTATAAAAGTGGAAGATCTGGGCTAAAAGTCATTGAAAACGCCCCCAATTCGTTTATGATAAAGGTAGCACATGGAATTGGTTCTAAAAATAAATAATAATAATAATTAATTTTGGCAAGCAAAGATGAAGTAGATCATGCTTTTCTTAATGCATTTTACATATCTGAGTGTGAATACAAAACTTCCCATAGTTAGATTTGAGAAACTTAACATTATCAATAAACTTGAGGAAAGACTGACAAGGTGAGTGAGAGAAATCACATTCCGTTGCTGCTACTGTTACAACTTCTAGAAATTGCAGACAGTGAAGTGGCCTATCCAATTAAATACACTTGGACTGGAGATACAGGTTGTATTAGCCAACAGCATACGAGTTGAGTTGAAGTAAAGCGTGCCCATACCTGCTCCAACTACGAGGATTTTGGATCCACAACTTTGTAAACAGTGGAGGAGAGACTTGGCTTTTATATTGACGTTCAGAAAGGCGACCTCACAGCCCAATTTACAAAGACCCAGCCACACACAGATAAAGTCCGGTTCGTTGCACATCAACAGTGCAACAATGTCCCCCTGTTTTAAAGAGTTCTCGACCCGAAACGCGTTGGCGAACTGGTTACTTCTCCTGTCCACGTCCTGGTACGTCAAAATATGATCGTTGAAAATGATGAAGGGCTTGTGTGGGTTACATCTCGCCTGAAACAAAAAACAGTCCAGATACGTGATGATACCCTGCTTCATACGAGCCGCAGCCTTCTGTTTGTACGCCCGAAGTTTGAAGTAATAAATCCAATCGTCCCAAAGGAAAGGATAAGTCATCCTCTGGTATGCAAGAAGAGCCAGTAGTCCCGCTAAAAGGCTCGTGAGCACCAGAGCCAACATTTCTGCAAAAAACAATAAACTTCTTAACTTTAAAACACAGCATAAGTTTGCTGTGAAACTTTAAAAGACAGACTGTTTCTCCAGCCTGCAGGAAACCTGCAGTCAGCCTGATAGTCCTCTCATTATGCAATTTCACAGCAGTGCTATGGCCAATAGCGTGGAGCTGGGAGGTGAGCGGTTTAGAGATTTAGCAGGGGCGCGGTGAGCTCTTCTGTGGCCCACAAGATTGATGGGCTGTCTTCCTTGAGTGATGGGTTAAATAATTAACTAACCTCCCATAGTTTGCATGTAATGTGTTTTTAAATTACGAGCTACAACCGCAGGCTATCATGGTCTTTGGCAAAAATAAAACAAATAGAAAGAAAGAAACAAAACAATTTTATTTTGTATGTTTTATTCAAAAGTATTTGTGCTAAAAGCACTAGATTGCCAAAAACATTTATAAAAATTTGAGTCAGAGATGCATGAACAGATGTGCCCTGCGTGGCCACCAGAGAAACCTGAAAAGGTTAACATATTTAATGAGCAATGATTCAGATTAGACTAAAAACCATTATGACCAAAAAAAACACAGTTATGTTCCAGTTTCTGTTTTGGAAATAAGACATCAGGTGATTTACATTTTTACATCAAACACACAGATTATATACACAATGTACATCAAGGTCGGGGTATTTTAAGACAGTTTGAACAGAGTTACACAGTATTCCTGTAACATTCTGATATTACGAAACAGCATATGCATTTGTATCAATCAGTTCTGTGTTTTATATTACGGATATGTTTCTTACAAATAGATGAAGGCAGTTCATTTGAAAATCCTTGTAAAGCCAAAGTCCAGCTTAAGCCTCTGTTTTATAGGATAGGATAGTGGGATCTTGATGTAACCAGCAAGCCTCATTATATCAACATATACCACATGGTACCTTGTGTAGAGATGACTAGACTGCTGCTATAAATTTATGACCATGGTATCTATCAGTGTAAATAAAAAACAACAGTGTTTAAATAGAATTTACAAACAAATAAAAGTTATATAAGGGCAGTGGGCAGCTACCAGTTTGGACCACACCATTCAGGTACAACCACATTACTGTGATGAATTCTTCTTTGGCATATTAAAAAGTACTGCATTTATCTAAATACAAAGAGAGACATAACAATAGTCCATTTATAAGTGCCACATATTTGAGACTCAGTTTTACCTGCAACAACTTCATATATACTGAATAAAACAGTGCATCCTTCCTTCGCTACAGTCCTACACATACACCAACACTTCATGCAGAACAAAATAACAATAAGCTAAAATAAAAAATAATACAATTTACTGTGATGTCAAGATGTGAATATCTATTTATCTTTGACCTTTGGCTCTTGATTCTGCTTTACCCCCAGTACAAAACAAAAACACAAATGGATGATTCAACAGTCAAATTTAGACCAAGACAACATCTTTCAAAAGAAAAAACAGGTTAAACTTGGACCCTATTTAATCTGACACAAAGTGAGTGATGACTGTACCTTTGGTTAACAACCCAGTGTCTTTATATTATACTGAACAAAAAATACAAAAAGTCAGCAACATACATTTTTTAAAACATAATAAATGACTGTTATTTTTTAACTAATATTTAATCTCATTACCTGATCTACATTTTGCAAAAATATAGATTTACAGTAAGTAAGTTAAGTGGCAAATCAAAAAGACCACAACGGCCTAAGTATGCTTCATAGTCATTGTTCATCTTTGAATTTTTGCAGGTTTGTTGCTCTCAGAAGTCTTCATTGTGTGTGAATCCAAAAGCCAATGACAGCATTTAAAAATACAGTCTTCTTTGCAGTCAAAAAGCCCAACTACGTCCAATGCATTTGTATGGCACTTCAATCTTAGCACCATGACACACAGTACAGCAGTAATGTCCATATGTAGTGCCCATACTAGTGTACTTGTACTTGCTAATACTGCTTCTTTGTTCCATTAATCGCTGTCCACGTTGTTGTCCTCTGAAATCGGACTGTCCCGTGCTGGTAGGATGTCATAATGACTGGGGATGTGGCTGTTGCGGGGCATATCATAAGGGTCCTGACCAAAAGCATGTCCATTGGGGAGTACAGTGCTCACAGTTGGCTCTGAAAAGAAGAATGGGTAATAATTAAAATGTGAATAATGTGGGGGAAACAAGCAATATTTGACAAATATGTTGACTCAAAATTCTAACTGACCAGTCCCACCCTGCAAACTGTTTCTTGTCCCCCTGACTTCTCACAAAAAGTATGGCAATAATGTATTGAATCTTGAATATTATTCTGAAATTCTAATGGAAATTCTACTTGTATTTTCAAAAGTACTAGACTAAATGAGGAAACCAAATTTAGATTAATATAAAATGTTTAGTAATAAAATGGTTTTGATTTAATCAGCACTTTTTAAGGCCTAAAAGCATGTAACAAAAGAGGACCACCACCAATCACACTAATACAACTGTTTTGCCCAAGGATACAAAATGCACTGGTTAAAGCTGGAATAAAACTTTCTAATTATGGTAGTCTGTGACCTACACTACCACTCCTCACCAACTTCGTAGACGTTCCTGTTGTTAGGGGGGCTGTCGTTGCTGATTTCGGCGTAGGGTGAGTCCCGTCTGGGGGGTGACTTCATCTCCACGTAACCACACTCGTTTTTGGGCGTCAAAAGTGGAGGGTCCTTAATAGTGGCATATGGGTTTTCAGAACTGTTGATGGAGGATGAGCTGGCGTGGTATGGAGTCCCCTTAACAAGATCTGACAGACAGAAAGAAGTTAATTTATGTTCTTACAATCATTTCTAGTTTGTTTGTATTCTTCTGTCTTACCATGCAAAGATTTTCCTGTGTATCTTCTGTCAATTCCATAGGCTCCTGTAGAGAAAAAAATGAAAAGATTTGAGCTAAATTATATTGATTAGGCTCAAACCTCAATCCCTGCATTACACGCCGTCCCTGAACACATCTGACCAATATGATGCCAGTTACCTCACAGGCCCCCTATAAACTAAAAGATGAATGTAGTTTTAGGGGAATTAGGCAAAAACAAATCTATAACAGACCTGCACACGGATGGGGCTGTTTTGCCAATATAAATCTGTATGATGTTGGGGGGCTACAAATGGTCCTTTGCCTACTGTGCTTTTTGGCTTTTGTATGTATGTTTGCATGTGCTGTGAATGTGTATTGTGTCTGTATGTATGTGTCTTGTGTACTTGTGTATGTTTTATATTTGGTTGGTTTTACAGAGCTGCAAAGTGTAAATTTTAAAGAACAGAAAAAGAATAGCTCAGTTAATCAGTTTCAAATCGATCCCCTAAACTCACCCAGTTCATTGAAGCAGTCTCCTTGTTTCCAGTCGGCCGGCAGCGTGCCTGTGTGATCGGGGAGATTGCGCTTCCTCTGCTCAACATTTTTTATGTTCACAAAGAGCTGGTTGTTCTTGGTCTAAAATTTGAACAGACAAAACTTCATTAAATTTGAAAAATATTAATGTAATACTGATAATCCAGTTTGAATCATACTTTTCCATATGATGCATTGTTGACCAGTGGTGGGCTGATGCACTGAGTTAGTGTGTGGTAGCTGGGGTTGGAGAAGTAGTTACTGGGGTGGCCTTCACACGGAGGATGTGCGTCTGAAAGACAGCAGAATAAAATTATTAATATTGTGGATTTGTGTATTTAAACACATGAAATATACAGAAATACACAAAATACAATTAACTACAAATGTATCTGATACCTTTGGGAGTGATAGAAGCCATAGAAAAAAACACATCCAGCCACAAAGCAAATATTCTGCTATCAGCTAACACTACAGTCTCTTTTTGTACATGAACAGCAATATAAAAGGTAAAGTGCGCGGATAATGTGCTGTTGTTGATGGCTCTCCGCTTGGCTAACTTGTCTGTGTGATTGAGGATTATAGGCCCGTGTCGCTGCTGGCACATTTCTCAGCCTACAAAGGGGCACTATTGGGCTTGGTAAACAGAGGTCGAGAGTTGGCTTCTTTAGGTCAATATTTGTACTGTGGATCTACCTGCGATGGTATAATCCGCAGTGATCCTCATGGCCGGGGTGTAGGTGACCGCTGGCATGGTGGGCTCTTTGCCTTTCTGCTTCTTTCGGTAAATGATGAAGAGGAGGAGGAGGAAGAGCACCAGCAGAACCAGGATGATGATACCAGCAATAGCTCCAATCTGATACGTGTCCACATGCATGGCAGCGCTGGTCAAACTGTTCAGGCTACCTACCACCACCACACCGGCTGCACAGAGAAGACAATTCTTAATCATTAGGTTATTTGTTCATAAGAAACCATGTTATAAAAAATGTATTTAAGGTAACCCACCCTGGTCACAGCGTGCACCCTTCCAGCCTGGGTTACAGTAGCATGTGCCAGTCATGTGATCACAGGTGGAGTTATTTAAACAGTCGCACACATGACGACAACCATACCCATAAGAACCTGGAGGGCATTCTGGAAAAAGAGATACAATATACAAAGTTAACACACAATATATGCAGGGTTTCTCAAAGTTTCAGTGTCATTTCAAGACTTTTTAAGACCATCTCTGAAAAAATTAAGACCTCATTGCAAGATTTGTAACATAAGTTTTTCTAATGAACAGTTTGTGATTTAAGACATTATTTTCTAAACACATTCAAGACTTAATGCCCCAGTCCCTGGCAAATTCAAGACTTTTCAAGGGTCTTAATTTTTCCCAAATGAATTTATCAACTTTCAACAATACTTTTCAAGATACCCTGTAATATGTTTATGATATGAAAAACTTTTTATATTTTCTTTTTCTCTTAATAATGACGTTGATCCAGTACATACTCTGCTCACAGTGGAGCCCCATGAAGCCAGTGCGACAGGTGCATTGTCCCGAAATGTGGTCACAGTCAGCCCCGTTCCTGCACTGACAAGTCTGAGAACAGTCCTTCCCATAAAAACCCAAAGGACAACCTGCGAGTAAGAAAAAAGAAAATTAAAATGAATCTATTTTTTATTATTATTTTAAACATACTTAATTCACTGATCACATATAATAAAGACTAATAAGATATACTAACGTTGTGTGCAGTAAAGGCCGGTCCATCCTGGTGTGCATTTACACTCTCCGTCATAGGCACTGCAGTAGGCTCCATTGTGACAGTTACAAGTGTGAATGCAGTTGGGGCCCCATTGACCAGGAGGACAAGCTGTGCAACAAAGACATAAGAATTAGATATTGTAATAAAGCTTAACTAAATGTTACAGCATAGATCAGGCATATCCAACAGGCGATCCAGGGGCAAAAATGGCCCGATTAAAATTTCATTCGGCCCGCAGCAGATTTTTAAAGATATATTAAACAGGCAATTTTTTCAGGAACAAATCTGCCATGGAGTTTTGGCAGTTTTATGAATCTGTGTAGTTTTAAAAAGCTATTTTATTTTCAGTTTTAGAGGTAAAAGCTTGGTATTTTTCAAGATATACTTAAATATTATCACCCCAAATGAAGCTTGATGAATAAGATTTTGGGCTTTTTTTTCACTTATGAAAGCTTTTAGTGTAATTGTGTTCAAATGATTTCATTATAAAGAAAAAAGGGATGTGTTTACGTCCTATGTAGCTAAGTATTTTTAATAATGTTTAGACAGTAATGATTAATGTATTAGTTGTCTGTAATTTTCTGATTTGGCCTCTCTGCAGATGAAGTTAAATAGATTCTTACGTTGTGAACAGTCGCTGCCGATCCAGCCTGGGTAACACTGGCATGACCCATCAATGGGGTTACAAGTGCCATTGTTTGTACAGCTACAGCTCCAAGCACAGTTCTTCCCAAAGCGTCCACTGGGGCACACTGCAAAATTTAACACATTAATCGTCTCTAAAATTCTGTATATTAAAGTAGTCTGAGATATGGGGGAGCCAGAATGCTGCTTGAAACAGAAGTACTGCTTACCCTCATTGCACAGTGCCCCTTTAAAACCAGGCAGACAGTCACATTGTCCAGAGACATGGTGACACGGCCCATTACTGTGAACACACTGTGGACAGGTCTGACTACAGCGGTGCCCGAAGTACCCAGGAGAGCAGACTGCAGGAAATAAAAGATTACAATGAGACCAATATCAACATTGTCACCGGGGCTTGATATGAACTTTTTGCTCAATGGACACTGTTGCTAGCACTTTTCACAAATCACTTTATCACAAATTTTCCAGCAAATCTGGGTTTTGACCAGCCTGAAATGTACATGTTTTTGTTGTATTTCTTTGATGTTTATTATTATTAATTAATCACTACAAAATAAGTATGTATTTTAACATAGCATCAGGAGAACCTCTTACTAAAATACAGTATGTAGCATAAAAGCCAACTGGACAAAGTGGCTAGTGGTAATAAAAGTGTTACTAGCCAATGGTGAAATCTACCAGTGTTTGGCTAGTGTTAATGTCAAGCCCTAATTATCACCATTATCACTATTATCACCATTATCACCATTATCACAATATCACCATTATGACTGTTATAATGTAATAAGATGTGTGCACTACTCACTCCTCTGACAGGTGGTGCCTCTGTATCCAGGAGCACACTCACAGGTGCCCTCGTCCGGAGAGCAGGACGCCCCGTTCTTACAGTTACAGGAGAGAGAGCAGTTCGGGCCCCAGTGTCCCTCAGCACACACACTGTCACAGTGAATACCTGTACATACATGCACAATTCATCTTCAATAAGGCTTTGATTGTATCTGCTGTACATGTTTGAAAAATTCCCAACAATACTGAATAAGAACCACTAATGATAAAATAGCAGAGTAATATTAAAGTATAAAAGTTCTGTAAAATATGCAGAATAATGTAGAGAGACTACTTGGGAAAAAGTCTAAAACCCTGTTTCTAGATGCATTCATTAAGGTCTGTCTTTCTTTAACTCCAGCCTGTTTTGTCTCCTTTCATTAATCTTTCTTTTGAAAGCAGCAGGAGGCAGCAGAGAAGTGGAGCCCAGTGGAGCAGGTACAAAGGCCTCTTTGAGGACGCTGTGGCGTGTTGCTAAGAGAGACTGCTGAGATTTTTATAATGAATTCTGAACCCTTCTAAAAGGATGGGTCTACCAAAGTCAAGAGACTGACAGAACAGGGCAGAATATAGTTTTGATGTATCTGAGCTCAGAGCACATGAGTATTCTTGTAAAAAGTTTGAACAGTAAATGGACTTACCGGTCCATCCGGCCAGGCAGCGGCAGTGTCCTGTGGAGTGGTCACATCCATCAGCATGACTGCAGTCACAGCGCTCTTTACAGTCCAGACCATACGTACCATCCTACACCAACAAATAAGTAA
Organism: Hypseleotris bucephala; assembly: GCA_036025885.1. Lineage (NCBI taxonomy): Eukaryota > Metazoa > Chordata > Actinopteri > Gobiiformes > Eleotridae > Hypseleotris > Hypseleotris bucephala. Next base: position 18,247 of record JAVQKG010113825.1, read on the forward strand.
ATAATCTCAGTCCATATTTCTGAATCAGATTTAATAATGTAGTATATGTATATACTGTATATGTATAATAATGTAGATGCTACTGACCGGGCAGCGGACCTCACAGCGCTCCCCTCTCCAGCCCGGGGCACATGTACAGTCGCCGTTAAGGGCGTTACAGGCTCCACCATTAAAACACATACACGTGAGGTTACAGCCCAGACCCCAGCTGCCACTGGGGCAGTTGATAGAGCAGTCCACTCCATGCCATCCTGATACACATAGATATAATATATATTAAATATTTGTTAGTTTCACATAGACACCAGAGCTACTTTAGCCTCTCCTCAACTCACCTGGTTCACAAGAGCAGGACCCATCCACAGGGGAACACTGAGCCCCATTCTTACAGTTACAACTGGACGAGCAGTTCACTCCATGTGTTCCTGCGGGACAGGCCACTGAGCAGTTCGGACCCTATGACATTTAAAAGTTACGTTTGATTAAAACACAAAGTCACAAACTCTAAATCACAAAAATCACAATGATTTAAGTTTACCGTGAACCCAGGAGCACAGATGCACTGTCCCGTCACACTGTGGCAGTCCGCTCCGTTCTGACACTGACAAACCTGACGACAAGACTCTCCAAAAAACCCTGGAGTACAAGTCTCATTACAGTAGAGTCCAGACCAACCGGGGCGGCACGTACATTCACCAGACATCGGCTGACACCTAAGGACAAATGTTATTGTTAACCTCAATCCTTTAGAATAATTTTCAGGTAACCTATCTTAGATAAACCTAAGACATTTTTACTTTCTACAAGAAACCAAATATGACCAATAACCACTCTACTATATATGCTCCAGTACAGCCAGCAGGTGGCGCCCTTCTGCTCATAAAAACGTGTTTGTCTCTGGACAAATGTATCGGACAGCTGCTGTACCTTACACAGCATCCCCATTGAAACTATTGAACATATGCACCATAGAGGAACACATGTCCCACTCCAGCTGTGCTAGAGCAACCAAAAACACCACTAAACTCTAAAATCATCATGCATCAACAACCATAGATCTGTAAACAATATTTTCAACAATGTTTGTAAACAAGTCTACAAGAAATAGAAACAGAGATTAACATACACTATTTATACACAGATAGTTGATTAGGACGGAGCATTCGCATTGATAGATTGATTTGAGAATATAATAGTGCACTAATGTCATACCTGCGAGTGTTGTGTGCGTCACAGGGGCACTTCCTGTCACACTTGAGGCCATAGTAACCTACAGGACATAGTCTGGTCTCACAGTGCTCCCCGGTGTAGCCCTCCTCACACAGACACATGCCGTTGGTGTGGTAGCATTTGCCATTGTTCTTACAACTGCACGTCTTGGTACAGCCTGCGCCATAAGTCCCCACCGGACACTGGTCCTGGCACCTGTTTAGGTGGAAGGGGGTGAAAACAAGCAAACCAATTATTCTTTAGTTGTATTTTCTGGGCATTTTTATAGAATAAAATGAACAGATTAAAAAGACTATATTGTGCTATTTTTATTTGACTTAAAAATGCTAAATGTAGGGCGATTGTGTTGCTGTGTTGACAGTCCTGTTTGTGTGTCTTTAATTGTCCATAAATGTTGTTTATTCTTTGCATTGACTTTGTCTCTTGTTTGTAGTGACGTTGTTTATATACACCTCTTTGAAATAGGGGTATATAAATAAAATTGACTTGATTTCTCTCTACTCTCTACTCAGATTATATGCGTCTCTTTCAGGCTCTCTTTCCCCCAACTGTGGCCACGCCCACTCAATTTATCAGCCAATTAGCCAAAAAAAGTAAAAAGTACTAGTATTCCTCAAGTTATATTTATTTATATGAAAACATTATAACATGGAGAAGTAAAGCATTGTAGTACCCTTTAATGTACTGTTAAATTCATTTGGAATAGAAGTACGTTGTGGGGACTTTTTGGTACAGTAGACGTGAAACAAATCTTTTCAAAGATCTTTTCAAAGTGAACACAGTGGCTCTTTTTATTCAAGGCAACCACAAATGGATACACTGGACTGGATTCACTGATGAAATGCTCCACTCAAAATCATTTACAACATGAAAAAAATTGCCAAAAATGAATGTGAACAGTCTTAAGGCTAATGCTTATTTCTGATTATGCCTCTGGCCATGCTTTCCCAATTTGTACTAAAGTATTTGAAAGCTCTGTTCACAATATCACTGGCATTTCTGCAAAGCATTCTCTCAATAAGCAGCAAAACTCATTTCCTAGTTTTGACGTCCTGTGGGGTAAATCATAGCTGTCCCATCCAAAGTGACCCGTTAATGGATTTTAGTGGCTTAGGGAGTGGTGTCGGTGACCCAGTTCTAAGCAGCGCTCTAGCATGACGTCTGGCTACCCTCAAACCCTTATTTACTTATAACAGTGACTATTCCTGTGCCGTCATTGGTCAAGTTAAGTATATGGTGTGTGCTCTTTGACATTGTTAATTATATGGACCCTAAAGCCTGTTTGGTCCATTATTGACATGTGTCTATGAAAACACTGACTAAGCGGGCTTCGTGAGTTTGTCTCCAAAGATAACCCGTAAATGCAGTGTGGCTGGAAGTATTCTGTTGTTTGTTGTTATTTGTATTTATCTTCTGCTTAGGAGTGGACAAAATATATCACAATTTGTATTAAGCCCAGATCATGATTTTGATTTGATCATAATTTTAATTTACTTTGAATTTAAAGACTACGGCTACACAAAACCATTTTTAATTTAGATTCATATCCAATCATATTCAATGTTTATCATAACACTTACTATTATATACTTTTTTATTAATATGAACACTGGTTATGTTAGAGTAAAAATGACCTTCCTAGCCATATTGCCCACCCCTACTTGAGCTTATTGTTGTTTGGGGACACAGGTGACTGGTGACTATCCCGCCACTTATGGGCCTTAGGTGGACAGTGGCCACTTTTTCATAGTCACTAAGAGCAAATTACATTGACCAATTCCACTAACACATGCTTATATTTGAGTACTTGGAGAAATCCCACAGTAACACAGGGAGACTGCACCATTGCTTGATAATACTGTGCAATAATGTTTTTATCTCGCTAACAAAGAGCAAATTCAAAATGATGTTAAGTAAGTATTGATGTTTTTGTAATGTATTACTGTAGCTCTTACCGTTCTCCGATGTAGCCCGCACGGCACAGACACTGTCCCGATGACGGGGAACAAAAGCCGTTGTTGTGACACTGACATTCATGAGAACAGTTCTGTCCAAACCTCCCCTCAGGGCAGGGCTGACCACACACAGTGCCCTAAAAACATACAACACCATACATATACATATAAATAAAATATAAGGATCCTTAATCTTTATAGCACATTTATTGAACAATGACCATTTTAATGTCTATACAGGTCTAAAGTAATCACCGTAGAGTTGTTTACATTTATTATTTGACTTCTATTTGACTTGTCTGTCACCTAATTATCAATTGATCAATAAATCAATCACAATGTTGCCTCTAGTTCAATTTAACTAGTCGACTGTGATGACTGAGGGGGGGTGTCCCAGCTGTGACGAATGTGTGATCTTCAAAATGTTCAAAACAAGGAGAGGCATGATGTAACAACTACTGTATGTATAGAAACTGTTTGCTAATATTTTTCTGTTTATTATGTTTTTGTGTATTATATATTAGAAAACAACTTTATTTATATGAAAATAAAGTGGTTTGAATGTAGAACTGATACATGCTTTCATTATGATATTTTTATTTTTAACAGACATGGCGCCACAGGAATAAACCCAATCAACTAGACAAAAAAATAAGACAATAATAACACATAAGTTTGCTATTATTTTTATGTGTATGGCTAGTGTACTTAAAAAATGAATGTATAATTAATCTAGTACCATCCATCCGTTGGGACAGGAGCACTCCCCGGTCACATGATGACAGACTCCTCCGTTCTGACAGGGACACCTCTCCTCACACTGCTGACCATGTTTACCTGGAGGACACAGGTCTTCACAGCTACAATAGAGAGAAAAACAACTTTAAAATTCAAGATAACTACATAATTATTCAGCAGATTACACAATATTTTAATCAGTGTGACTGCTGATCACTTAAGCTTTAGGTGGGTACATCCAGGGCAGTTAGTCTCAGGGCTGACACAGGGACATACAAAAACAGACAACCATTCACTCTCACATTCATTCACTAAGGGCATTAGTGTACCTAATGAGAACCGACAGTAACACAGGGAGGACATGCAGACACCACCCAGAGAGACTGTAGTTATACCTATTGTTTACCTGGCCTGGACTAACTTTTGATTTCTTTCTATAGACAGTGAAATGAGCCAGACTAACCCATTGTGATAACACCTGGGCCACCATGCTTAGTGGTATATCAGACCAGGTGGTAAGGTTAGGTATCACCACTAAATGTGTTCAGTTATCATATATCTCAGTCCACTCCATCTTGTACAGCCTATTATTGTCATTTTGTGTTACATTGTAGAGTGTATTCTATTCTATTTTATGTAATGTATGCTTAGACATGTTTCTATGTTTCCACCATTTCCTACTGTTGTGAACCTGCTCACTCATATGGCAATAAAACCTTTCTGATTTGGATTTAATTGATGAAACACTTACAAAGCGCCGGTGTATCCAGGTGAGCACTTGCACTCTCCAGTCACATGATCACAGGCCGCCCCGTTCTGACACTGACATTTCTGTTGACAGCCGCTCCCATAGGTGCCCACCTCACACTGGGCCTCACAGCGCCACCCTCTGTACCCCGGGGTGCAGAGACACGCCCCTGTGATTGGGTTACACAGAGCCCCATTCTGACACTGACATCTGTTACTGCAGTGTGGACCCCAATGGTTACTGTCACAAGCTGAAGACAGAAGAAAAGATCACATATAATTTCATGATACCAAAAAACGTGTTACAATTGCATTATTCATTCACTCCACAGTCACACACGGCTGCCCTGGGACACACTGACAGAGGCGTGGCTACCATTCTGCACCTACGGCCCACCACCAATCGCACAACCAAATTCATTCAGGCTATGTGGATTAAGTGTCTTGCCCAAGGACAAAACTACAATTTGCGCTCGAACCGGCGACCCTCTTACCTTCTACCACCCTTTAACATGATATACCTATTTTGTGTGAATTCCTTATCATTGAGGTTATCACTGGCTCTATACATCATACATTTCCCAAGTGTATTTCACTCTTTCATACCTGTACAACTAGAATGACTGTTGTAACTCTAGGCTAATGCTATTAGGCGCTATTTGAGCAGAGCAAAAGTTAGATAACCAAATTCGCAAAAAGCACAATTTTCTTTTGAGTAGTATAGTGCTAGGCCAGAACATTAGCAGGAATATAAAACTTTTGTAACACTTTATTTTACATTATTCCTTAACTACATTGTATCTAGCTCATCAAGTACAAAGCAATACACAATGTAGTTAAGGAATAATGTAAAATAAAATGTCACCAAAACTTTTTATTTAACTTTTAACTACCACCATCATAAACACTTATAGCTTCAAGTTGAATTTAAACCTTCATGTCCCTGTCTCATTTACCGTGTGGTTAGGATAGATTTGACCCAAAACCACCTCATTAACCTCTGGTCGTTGGTTAAAGAGGACCACACCTCTCTCTTTCAAACATATCTGGCTATCCCATCACCACCATGAACCATTCACTGAAAACCTGAAAATGTTTTGTACACTATGTTTATTATAAAGGCTTTTCATCACCGTCAGTGGGCTCCCTCCAAGATTGCACTAACTTCAAGTCTATTCATTAGAAAAGCATTTAACGTTTTGGGATCACATAAATTTGGACTCTCTACTCAACTAAGTCTAATTTCAGATTTGAAACTTATTATTTGAAATGATATCGGATGTTGCTGTAACATTGAAAAGTTATAATATTTTTTGATAAGTTTATTATTTTTATTTCCTGGGTTCAACTCATGTTTTCTGTGATCTGGATCCCTGTTATGAGTATTTACAAAGTGTTTTTTATCAGTTAATGAAGTAACTATTTTAAGTAGGGTGTCATTGTAACAACTTGTCTTTAAATGTATTGCAGCCTAATGCTCATTTAGTTTAAAGAAATACAAATTTATTTTTCCCACACTGTGCACAGGCGCTTGCTATTTTAAGATATGCACAAGTGATAATCTAACAAATGTCAATCAGTCATTTCAATTAGTCTAAACCATTTGCATTTTTTTCCGGCTCAGATGGCATTTAGAGTAAAGGGTGTAGTGTTGAAATAATAATAACAGTTTAGCGGTAGGGAGTGACCTCTAAGTCAGGGAGGTTTCTCTGTTGCTGATTAGTGTATATATAAAGGACAGCTGTCTGGTCTGGGCGAGGTCCTGGTCACTAACTCTACCAGAAGATGCCAAGCTAAAATCCAGTTAGTATGTAAAAAACGATCTATTATGTTATTATAAAAAAAAATAAAAATAAAAAAATGTGTTGATAATTATCAGTTATACCTAAGTTAGCTTGCTAGATTGAAGAAACTGTGTGAAATTACCATAATGTTACAAATTGACAAATTGGAAAAGGTTTTGTTTAGCAGATGATTTGTTATATACGTATTGGTTAGATCCAACAGACCTATATTATCATGATTTTTACTAAGCCAAGATCACGATTTTGATTTTACCACGATTTTAGTTGACTTTGATTTTTTTTTTTGCATCACACAGAAGGCCACTGCTATAACAATTTTTACTTCAAATTCACTGTGCATCCAATCCAGTGATCATCATAACAATCTATTTATTTTCCTTTTTTATTAACATGAACACTGGCATTTTTACAGTAAAAATGATGGGGAAGAGTGGAGCATAAATTAATTTTCTGTATCACCATTCAACGATCTTTCCAGATTAGCTCGATCTTCATAACTTCATATTACAATTTGATTTTATCGTCATATCGCTCACCTCTATTCCAAATAATATCTATTTTTAATATTTTTGTGCTTCCATTCCATAAAAAAACATCTTGGTGGTCATGCCCCCATTGCTATTCCACAGTTGAATCCCCTCATGTGACTAACAAGATCTTTTGATTCCTGTTGCATTAGCCTACTTTACTTTGACCCAATATAAAACGTGCATACTTTGCATCCTCAGGCGTTGACAAACAGTGGTTCAGGACCGGGACTATTTTCAATTTGGACAATGGGCCGGGGGAGGAGATTAGATACTAAGATGCACATGGAAACCCTCCTTCATTCGGCTATCCCATCCTGGTACCTTTGTGAAACATGACCTAGATTAAATAAAAGGCCAAACTCCAGAAGCTTGGGGCTCCTCATCCTTCTGCCTAAGTACAAACTGTTCCCTTTCACCGGCCCATTCAGGACGTCCCAGAAACAAAAGAGAGTGCACTGTGCCAGTCACAAGATGGGATAGACAGGATCCCATGGTTTTGAATCTATCATATGTATATCATTAAAATGGTGACACCTTGATGTAAACAGACTAGTGTTAAAGCTGCACTGCCTGATTTCTATAGACTCTGGGTTCAGAGTCTATTACAAGACCAAACATTTCCTGTTTACAAAACAAAACTGAAATGCTTATGCTACTAGTTTGACAAGCCCTTTCATCATATTTTTGAGATAAATGGAGAATATAATATAATAGCTATCAGTTTAGAAAATGTAAAGACAAACTTTGAAAAGGGTCTATTTGGCCACCCCCACTAAGGCGGGCCTGAGGGTGGAGGGCTCTTTTAAAGGTTTTTAAAAGAGCCCTGATGAAATATTTGATGGCATAATCTGTATATTTTAAAACACGGCAAATGTTCATGAATTAATATGACATTAATATGTTTATATTACTTATTTATACAATATTATATCCTGTAATTGTTATGTAATGAATGTTGTGATTTTATGATGTGGACCCCAGAAAGAGTAGCCATTGTCACGGCAATGGCTAATGGGGATCCTATAATAAATAAATTATAAAAAAAAGAAAATATTATCTTAATCTTAGAAATCATCACAGTTTTTTATTTTGAAAACAGGAAATTAGAATGTGTTTGGCTGGCATAATTTGAACATTGTGCACTGTCAATTGAGCAAATCGGGTATAATGGGAAGATCTTATTTTAAAAATATGTTATTTTAAATTCACAGCTATTTTTAATTTTTGTAGTTCTAGTATAAAAATTTACTTCCAACCGCTGCATGTTATTGTCATCCTTCCTGGTTTGAGAATGTATTAGGCAGTGTGTGCTCCAAGTGTGAGACAATGGGAGGGCTTTGGGAAGAGTGTCAGAGGAGAGAGAGAGATGGGAGTGCATCTTTCAAAATATAGACTTTTTGCACAGTTTTGCATGTTTTCGATTTGATCACAATTTTAGTTAACTTTGAAATTTCTGCCTCACACAGAAAACTACTGCTACACAAAACCATTGATCATCATAACACTAAACTATTAAAATGACAGTAAAGAGCACAGTGCTGTAAATTCAACGATCCTCCCAGATTAGCTCGATCTTCATAACTTCACAATTTAATTTTTATCACCATATCGACCACCCCTAGTTTCACAAAGAAAGTGCTATATTTACTCAAAGCTTATGCAATATCAAGCAAAAAGAGAAGATTTGTTTTCACATAAATGCTTACAGTAAAAACTTCATAATTACAAGGGCATTTTGGGATTTATCGAAATGGTCCATGTAAGCAGGCAGTTGCTGAGACTTGGCTGTCTTCTCTGGGGAGGGATTGGAGGTTGGCTGTACTTCCATTATACCAGCAACAGTGCGCTCATGGGAACTCCAATACATTTCACACAGATAAAAATTCTGGTGAGAAGAAACATCTGTAGCATACTTTGGTTTTCCCAACATAACGGGAATGTGGTGGTCTCTCATTTGTTTTTGTACTTTTCTGTCTCTTGTGGTACACTTTTAGATCTACATGGTCATTGGTGGCTAGTAGTCTTTAAGTTACTAGCCAATTTCGATTGAAATATCTTGTTGCTTTTCTTCACTTAAGACACTGAACTTCTCAAATTAAAATGCCAGTCCTAAACTAAAATGTAGCATGTAAATCCAGACAAAGTGACAAAGTGGCTAGTAAAAAAACATGACAAATATCAGAAGGGTCTATTTGACTTTTGTGATTTGTCAGGATGTGTGTGAAGGATGCTTTTGCCAAGTTTTGTAAATTTCTCTAAAATGACATTTTTCATTCAGTCCGTAGGTGGCGCTATTGAGGTAACTGCCATCTTATTGGTCAGTTGCGGTCAGA
>JAVQKG010113850.1:0-11322 GCA_036025885.1 Hypseleotris bucephala
CATTTGCCAAAGTCATCATAATTTGAGATATTTTGTAGTTAATGCTAATTTCTCCATTGAATTGAATTGTATTATGGTTTTACACAATGCATTTAAGATTTTGGCTGGAGGTACAATTCTTGATTTTTAGGTTTTACTGGACAAGTGCTTACAAAAATGTTGATGACCACAATAGTTTTTCCATTGTATGCTCAGAATTATTCTTTCATTCACTATACAAATCCCAGTTCTTTGTAAAGTTAACTCACTTTTGTCTTCATGCCTCCATTCCGGAATTTTAAACATTCCACATGAAGACAGGGTCTGTTGGATATTTCTAAGAAATGTATCCCCTAAAATTCCCCTTCCCCACAAAATCTGTCATTTTCCTGCCCTCCATTGAAATATATATAGAACGTTATGATGTCACCTGCAACCCAGCAATACATTCAAACATGTGACTGTCCCCACTGCCTCCTTCTCGTCCTCTCTTTGTTTACATGCGGTTGCCAGGTGATGGTCAGTAAACAGCACCTGGCAGCTCCGACAGGAAACTGAAGCTCGATGGAAAATGAGATGACTTCTGCAACAGCCATCTGAGCAGATAACTGGAGATATGTGTCTATGTAACTCACCTAGACTGCATGGGTTATGCTAGTGCAATGTGAAAGGGTCAAAGACAGGGCCTTTGCCATCGCCGCCCCCACCCTCTGGAACTCTCTCCCCCCACACATGCGGACCTCAGGCTCACTTCAGACTTATAAAACACAGTTAAAAACTTACCTCTTCAGACAAGCATTCAACCCCCACTAATCATTCCATGTTCTATTGTTTGTTTTTGTTTGTGCTCTTTTTGTAAAGCGTCTTTGAGTAGTTGTGAAAAGCGCTATATAAAATTGATGTATTATTATTATTTTCTCCTTAGAAAGCTTATAGTAAAAAAAAATTTCTCAGAAAAAAAATTTCTGAGATTGACATTGAAAAACATATTTTAAATAGTTATATAAGTGTACTACCAGATTTAATATTGAAAAACTAAATTTGAAGAAGTACAACAAGCAAATGGCACCCATTCGGTGGAATGGCCCACCCGCTAGTTTTGGCATCGACAGACCTTTCCACAAGTTAACAATAACTACAGTTTTTAGTCTTTATTCCAAATCTTTTGTTTAACAGCAACACTGAAATAAAGCAATTCTTATTGATTTTGTAACAATAAGCAAATTGTAAAGGGTGCAATTTTTGAGGCAATATAATATCCTCTGCACAAAATAAAATATTTTCCTTACCCTCTACATACAATTTTCTGAAAGGCTGATTCTTGAGGACCTTTCACATATGGCTTAATAGGCTATGTGAAACGTCCTCAATAATTTTGTCTGTTAATGGTTCCAGAAAGATTTAACAGGTGCCATTCACTGAACCTTAGTTTATAAAAATAATATTGCAAATGTAATTCCAATGGCATTAGAATTGCAATTCGATTTTTCCCCAAAAATCATGTAGGATAGTGTTATCAAAGTGAGAATACCTGTACTTGGAGAGGTAGAGTTGACTCCCAAGTACTATTTGCAGTCTCATCTTCTTGACAGACCGATGATTCAAAAAGCGGAGGACCAATCAGGTCCTCCTCCGTCTCCTCTAGTTTTATTTTAACTCCACCCTGTGCCTCAAAGGAGAGGGAGAAATAGCCCTCATCCCCTTTCTCCTGGAGGCACAGGAGGCTGTCAATGTCATCATCAAATCGGACTGGTCCTTTCCTCCGGCTTCCCTCTGAGCTGCTGGATTTTGACTGGGAATAGCAGCCTTCATCCGGCGAACAGGACACTCTCTTCCTCTTTGTGGGAGGCTCCGGGGTAGAGTGATTTTCAACGTGGACTTTAAAGTTAATGAAAGTTTTTGAAGACATGTTTCTGGAAAAAATGAGGACAGTAAACATTTTAGTAATTTGGTATTTTATTAACTATTTTAGGTGTTTGGAATTTGCTAAGTTAGACTTCTATATTAAAATAAACCACGTGCAGGTTCAAGGTTTAAGATAAAGCACTTGCAACAGTGAGAACCCACTAAGTCACTTCATTTGAAATAAAAAAAATACTCACATATTTTGAAATCCCTACATATTTTAACACACTGCAAACTACCATCACTGAAATTGATTTGCTGATAGAAGTTTTAGCTCCATGTGTTTGGTGAATTAGCTAGTTTTTCATTGAGGGTGCTGTGACAAACTTAAAACAAAAAAATATAGATATTACACGATTTTACCAACCTGCAGCAAAGGTTTTGTCGTGATAGAGTTTTCTACAGCCTCGAACAAGCTAAATGAAGTTGTTTTTGTTTGAGTATCCACAGAAATAGCTCTAGCATGTTGGCGGGCATTGAACTAGCGTCAAACATTTTTGCAATTCAAACTAGTACCACCCGGGTGAATATAAAAAATATTTTTACAACAAGGTATTGACTTCAAAATCTGCGTTTAAAGACCAAGAATAAAAATACTTACTTATGTGAAATGCATATCATTTTGTGCATGCATCACACTCGTCTTGCCCGACCACGCTGAACCTGGCGCTCACATGGGCCTGAGCCATTAACTACACTTCAGGGGGGTTCGCCTCAAAAAGACAAAGTTTTGATGTATTTTCTTTTAGCTGTTTTTCACTATTTTTTATGACCATGGATGATACTTTTGGGACAATGGAATAATACATTTTTCAAACTCACTCTAATGTCACTTTCACCCCCGCACTTTTCATATTTTGTGCTATCCCAACTATTTCTCCAGCAGGGGGCAGTGTGATTCTGTGAAATTCACAAATTTTATTATGTTTCTGTAATCTTACCCTATGATTTTTGCATTTTGTTTTAGTTCTCTTCCTGAACAGAAAGTTGCATTATCAGTTTGTCCACATGAATTATTAATAAAAACACCCAAAACATTTTTATCCAAGTTTATGTAAATTAAATTTAAATTAAATTGTTACTTAAACAAAAAGTCACGCTACAACAACCCATCCCTTGAAAAATAACAAGTACATTTTCAGCAATATAAATTAACATACAGTGATACAGTGATCACACAAGTCAACCATATACATATTTTGTCCCTTTGGCTTATGGATAGAAGACATAAACTTTACAAACAACATGTTTGCTGTATGACAAACATACAAGTACAATTGTTTTTAATGTCTTACTCAGTACAGATAAACCTTCAGGAAACTGTCAAAAGGTTTCAGGCACAAGACACAGATGCAGTAACTTGAAAATGTAAATCTGGCTAAATAAAATGGTGGTGTACAAGCTGACATCAATGCTTGCTGATAGAACAACTCACTACATAATTCATGTGCTTTTGAAGACTGAAGAATGCAGAAATAAATTTTGCATTAGAAAAAAAAGGATTGTCATTTTGTCCATGTCTCACACAGTCTTTGACCAAAACATACATATGTTTTAAAGCTTTTGATGCTGAACACAAGGCTGCAACCTTGACCAGAACATAGGTAGTAGCTTTATCATCTCTGCTCCAGTCCCTTCTTGGCATCTTGTAAGTGGAGCAACCTTTGACCACACATCCCCAATCTCTCTTCCCCTGAAACAGTGTGCATGTTTATATCATCTACACAAGGATGAAACACACAGGACATACCACAAACATGTTAGGAAGTAATACACTGACTGTAACAAACAAATAACTGCATGGGTTTGTATAGAAAAGGAATAATAAGTTTGTATTGCTTTGGCGAAATCTGTAACAGTTCATGTTGCCCCACAGGCTGTAACAGGAGAAACACAGAGAGCCACCAGGTGGCACCAAAGAGACAATGTCTTTGGTCCTTTCCTCTAACTGTGTTTTCAGCTGTTACTGTACAGTCTGATGTTCAGCTGGAGGGACGTCACTGTAAAGCCCCAAAGTCTCTTTGTGCTGTGAAGTCCACGTCCTCTTGGTCCCATCGGCCCGGGGACAGGCACTCTTCAGTGAAGTCCTGAGGGTTCACCCCAATGTCCAGGACCTGGGGGTTAGTGCGAGACTCAGCGAGTCTGTGGAAAAACACAATCAAAATGTGGTTCGTTTAAAACTACAAGAAGACATAATAATACCTGGTCAATGAATACTGGCATAGATGAAAACAATAACTGCCTTTTATGATCTGATCATGACATGCTCCAAGTTTCACACTCAAAATAAATTGCAGGCAGACATGTTAATCTACATGAAACCACATAGTACTATGAAGTCTTATAGTGAAATGGTGAAGATGTGCAGAGCTGGTGAATACAGCTTATAAATATAAATGAACACATCTAGTGAAGGACTACAGTATGTCCACTCTCTTAGTTTCACAGACAGATGAGCACTGGAGATCACTACACTCAGATGAGGTTACCTGAGTAGGACTCAAAGCTATCCAGACTGCGGCTGGGGGCAAAGGAAATACCAGAAGTCAGGGACAAAAATCAAGAGGTGGGCCTATTCATACATATTCAATTATTACAGCACAAAGATGATATTGTACAGCATCTATTTATTATTCTGAGCAACCAGCAGATGGCAGTGCTCCACCATAAGCTATTTAACACTCATGCAAAAAGAGTACTTCTAAACAAGATGTTTTTTCTTTCAATAAATGTGTAATGTCCTGCTCAAAGCTGAAAAGATATCAAAGTGAAAGGGAGTTTGATCATCAGAGAAGCCTAGTGCCATTATTCAGTCAAAATGTTCAGCTCTCAAATGTTGAGATAAAAAGAGAAAATCTGTCATGTACAGTGTTTTGATCAAACCCGGGACATGTTCAAAGTAATGCCATTTTCTGCTCTTTTGTAGGCTCACATATTAGGGTTTGGGGAAGTATAGGGTTCACCAGGTTTGTAATGTAAACCATCCATCATATGGGAACGAAGTGCAAAGTTCACGAGTCGTCAAGTACAGTGAAGGCAGTGGCTCTAAATGAATATATCTAATCTCTGATGGCCACATTAGGCCTAAACATCTGCTATGAGCTGATGAAGAGTCTGCCGCCAAATAGAAGTCTCTATCCGAATGCATGGTTGTTTATCAAGAGCATCTTAGTTAATCAGAGCGAAAAGATTTACAGCACCAGGGAGTAATTACAGTGTGTGGAGAGACAAATAACAATCTGATAAACACAAATGAAATGGGCTCTTAGTCTTTGATTAGAGAGAGCTGTGGGGTCCAATCTCACAATGCTAAATACAAGTCACAATGTTAGAAAGGGACAAAGATTAGCAGAGGAAAAGAGTCGCTTATTAAGTTAGATTGATTTTAATGACAAAATATGTTAGCAAAATTGTTTAGATAATAACTAAAGATGACACAATACACAATAGTTGTACAACAATAAAATGGAAACAGACAATGTTGTAGTAAATTTGGTATGTTCTGAAGGACCTATTACATCCGCAAAGGAAGTCATGTTTTTGCTGATGTTGTTCCAAAATGACATAAAGAAGTAATGGTTGTAAGGTGACTAACCTCTGAGGAAAGGTCATATGTTGGATCCAGGAATTTACCATTTGTTTAAATTATTAATAATCCTTTATTTATTCAGGATAGTCTCTTGAGACTCAGGGTCTCATTTACAAGGGAGACCTGCTTACTACTGATAGGGTCAGAAACTCTGACCACAACTGGTCAGTGGAGGAACTGTTCTGAGATTGCAATAGTTTTTGCTAACCCTAAACATTTCCACTTACAAATCCAGATTTGGGCAATACATCTTTACCGTTATATGCCCCCCACTGCTTCTAATTCTTGTTTAACTTGTTAATGGCATCAGTATGTACCATGGAGTGAGAGAGTTCATATTAAACCAGTGTGATGGTAAAGTGAGCCTACAAAAGCAGCATGACTCAGGCTGGGTGTTGCCTCGCCAGGCTCTGTAAAAGAAGCCAGTCTCAGCAGAGGGAGAGGCAGTATTTAGTATGAGAGCAGTCCAAACCACAGGTGGAGATTTTCAGAGCTACGCCCTATGTGTGGTTATATCACAACCTCTGTTTTAGAGAAACCCTATCCTGCAATTATTCTCACCTGGAGAAAGCTTCGTCCAGACCATCCTCTAGCTCCTGCAGAAGAAGAAATAAAGTTTAGTGTTGGGGATTTATAGGAACAGTACAAGCAGTTTGAGAAATAAGCCTTTTTCCCTTTTAGATTTTCCCTTTCTGAGGCCACCACAGCATATCATCTGCCCACTAGTCTGCAGAGATTCACATTGATTCAGCATAGATTGTATGCTGGATAGCTTTTCTGATTAAATTTGTCCAGGCTTGGTACTGCCACGAAGAGATTGTGACTCCTTACAGCTAGGAAAGTTTTTGCATATAGTAAAAACAGTGCATTGTGTTTACTCTTCTCTTACTTTACAGATGTTAAAATGTTGGCTGCTCTTGGCCCTGCACCCTCTGCTGCTATGTGACCCACAGATAAAGTAACTTTGTTCAATGGGCCATTGTGAACCTAATCCATGCTCCAGTCCAACTATAGACTCCACTACCTTTCATACAACAGGTACCCAATATCACTGAAGTCACTTGTTCACAATAGCAAAAGAGGGAAGTAATTCCTCTCTTTCCATCTTATCAAGCTTTTGCAGCTGAAACTTTGTGGCCAGCCCTGCAGCCTGTTCTTACCCATACTGTATTGTTGTTCTCTGTGGCGTGATTATGCTCCATAAAGGGATCCGAGTCCGTCTGCTGTGTTCCTGAGTGGACCAGTGCCACGTTGGCTCCCTCGGCCAAATCCAGAAGTTTTCCTGTGGCAACTTCTGCAACAAAAAACAAACACACAAAACAAAAGTCAGAATAAATTTACATTTAGATTTTTACAACTGTAGACTGCAGAAATAGAAGTTATTTATCCACAAGAGCATTTCTTCAGGGACAAAGTTTAATTATGTAAATAAACATTTCAGGCCCCTGCGATTATCCCAATCATTGAACAATATGTTGCAGATGATTCAGATGATGAGTGAGAGGGACCTCCTGACACTGATCTGAGAAGGATTGGTTTATAATAGCCTCGGCCGATGATTGATGTGAATCCATTACATATGTCCACACTCATTATTTTCAGTTGTCAAGGGATGACACCCATTACCAACTCTGTGTTACATTTAGACATCTTGAGACACTATGCATATTCTTAGATTCAAAAATATTTATATTACCTTGGGTTCTCTCTGACTTTCCCTAATCCAAACCTATCCACAAACATGCATGTACAAAATGTTGAATCCAAGTTGCCAACAGCAACAAATGTGAGAGTTGTCTGTGTATGTCTCAAAATGTCAGCCTGGCAACTGGCCATTGTCCTGAAAGTACTACACCTCAGGCCCATATTTGATGAAAAGGTTCCAGCTAAATCCCTAACAGAAGTAAGTGGAAAAAGTTAAATATATGGGGGAAAGAATAACATTTTTAACCCAATGTCACTGCAGATAGTTTTAGTAAGACTATGTAAACAGGTGCAGCCAGACAGCTATCATATAAAGATGAGACTGAGGTGTTTATGCACTTGAACAATCCCCTGGGAGCAGCCTCATCCAACAACAGGGTTAAGTGCTATGTGCATGTGCAGCCACAGAGTCCTGGTGCCATGGGGGAAAATATCATGTCTCACGGAGGGAGCTGACTCACTCTGAGGATTCACTGATCCTTCTTACGTAGGAGCATGTAATAGGAGTCTTCAAAAGGGAAGGACACAAAAAAATACCTTTATGAGAGCTCTAAAAGATGCTCCATCCCTACACACAGTTGGCGTTGGTAAACAGGAAGTATTTAGTCTCTTTCTAACAGCATTTAGTAATATCTGGATTGTATTGCGTTGACTGAAACTAATGCAGTTGGGTTGTCCTGCTGAGTAATCACTTGGATACTATCAAAACACCAGCTAAGCCTATGTGTTACCACAGTCCAGTTTATTCCTGCCACTAGAGATTATCCTTGAAATCACGTTGTCATGAAATGTAACACATAAAGGTCCAAGGGCTACAGCTCCAAACTCTGTCAGATTAGATTAAAGAGATCCTTTCCTAAAATAAAACTGCCAAAATGCTAGCCCAAAAGTGCTAGCCCCATTTCAATAACTGGACTCCCTGAATTAGCACAAAGCCAATTCCATCATTGCCTGCCGTGCATGGTGAATGACAGGCAAAAGGTCAACATGGTCAGAAAATACAGTGAAAAGGCTCTACAGAATTATTGGTACTCTGAATAGATAGAATAGAACATCTTCTTATATCATTTCATGCCACATAATGGACAATCAACAGAGCCTTAAGGTTTTCTAGATCGGTGGACAACAATAATATGTATAGGGCGGGCCTGACTTTCATGTTAGTCCAAGAAACTATAGAAAATACTATGAATAATGAGGTCACATGACATAAAAAGCAGAATATAATATGCTTTTCAAGTGACTTCTAACCTGAATAATCTTTAGTATGAAAAGACTGCCTCGTAATGGAGATTCATCATTATCTTTAGTATCAGGCTAACCTCAAACTGTCAAAGGTTGTTTATTTGTTTGTGAGAGTTCTTATAATGACAATGCAATGAGCACACACACAAATGCATATCATTGTCAAAGTAGGCCATGATTTCACAAGTGACCGGACACTCCTTCAGTCCCTAAGGCCAGAAACTCACCTCCTCCCTTTAGGCTGCACAGACTGGCCGAGCTCTCCGACTGTGTGTTACTGGCTCCTTCTCCATCTGAGCCAGACTTGACACGTTTTTCTTTCTCTGCAACAAAAATAAAGACAAAAAACTTTTTCAAACGCATTGCAGTGAAGTCAAAATTATTTCCAATCTACTATCAATCGCTTAAATGAATGTTTCAGTAACCAAGTGTATACAAATTAGCAACACTAAATTGGATGACAAGGTTAGGGTCATTACTTAAGCCATCATCCAGCAGCAACCCACAGAGCCAATGACTCGAGGACACTTAAAACAGTGTTAAGTAAGAGAAGTGTTTGAGTGTCAACTGAGTAGTTTTTAATGGGCAAAAAATAGGATTATAGTTGTTTTTCCTTCTTGTTACACAAATTAGCCCAAAATTTACAATTGTGTCAGATTGTGTGTCCTAATTTTGATTCTGGTTTGTAAAAGTGGATGCCAATTTTAAATAAAATTAGAGCATGAAGGCAGACCACACCACAAAGTCATGGAATTTACACTAATTCCATTGTCTCATACTATCAAGACAAATGTGTATTGAGGGGTATGATGCGACAAATATTATTATTGTTTGGTAAAAAAGTGTATTATAAAGTTTTACAGAAGGTTTGACAGAAAAACACTTCTCATTTTAACTTATACAGTGTGGATCAATAAATGCAACTATCCTGCCTTATCATGGAGCCTGAGCAGTTTCACATCCCTTTTATCTCAAACTAAAACATTAATATTTCCTGACAGGCACTAAAGGCAGCATGGCAAAAATAAAACTTTGAGGGATATGGAAGACAGACAACCTTCTGGGCCAGTGTGATAATTCAAACTGAAACTAAAAGATTAAGTGAATGAGTCCATCGCTGCAGACACCTTTAAGAATTGCCACAGTGAAAACACAGCAGCACAAAATGAGAATAACATCTATCCCCAGGAGCTGTGGTGGCTCTGTGAAGACAGTGTTATAAACATCTCCCCAGGTGCCAGTGTCTCCCCGCGGCCTTCCCTTTTTCAGACAAGCTCCTGCTAAACACAAGTTTTAAAGACACAGCAGTTCAAAGCCAGCAGTGCGGTTTACACAGAATAATTTGTGGACTTCTTATGAATCGCAATGGGAGCTGCATCTTACAGAGGAATGTGGGTCAGGAATGTGTGGAGGGCTGAGGAGATCTGCTGTGGGAGGTGGAAAAGAAAAGTGTGAGATGCAACAAACAGAACTTAGTAGACAACAGCTCCTCCGGCTTTCTCCACTCAGCCTCCCCAGCAAACAGGACTAAAACATTCACTTCAATCTTGTTTTTGCAGCCAATTTAAATCATGATTTGTCAGTACACCACAAAAACAGTAATATTCCAGTCCGAAAGAAACTGGTGTAGACTTGTTATATCAATGGTAACTGGTAAAACTGTGTTTATTTAAAAAGGCCGTGATTGGAGTTACAGATTTTTTAAACTTACCTAAAACCCTTTTTGACTTTATGTGTACAAAGACTAACACAAAATCAAATGCAATAAATAACCTCTCAACTTCCTTAACTCAAAACAAAGGATAAGGTTTAGGATTTCAAACAATCTTTTTCAAAACCATTAGTAAGATGATGCTAGCTTTGCAGTCTATTGTTTATCAAATATTCAAATGGCTGCTTAAACTTCAATCAGTGCTTTTGTAAAGTAAAATGTGAGTATCTAATTGTAAGAAAATCAAATATCGCATGTTATGTATAATATAAAGTGGTTGAATTGGCGTGAGAAAGCAGTAGCATATTCATTCTTCCCTCAGTCATGCAAGGCTTTTTCTCTCAAGGTACAAGGGATTAAAATGGAAAAAAATGCAGCGATAAGTAAAAGCAGGCGAAGGAAAAAAACAAGGTTAAAATGCAACTATAAGAACTGGGTAGTTTTTTTTTGAGCTGCTTTAATTTTTAATCCGAAAGACGCAATACAAATGTTCTTAAGAAGACGACTGTAACCGCTATGCAAAATGAAAATGCAGTCATCATATAAGCACAACAGATAAGTCAAGAAGTGGAGGGTGGAGCATAGAAGGAATGTTTATACAGTGACTAAATGAATGTATTGGATGAGACAAAATCAATAGCTCCAACAGTGGTGGCAGCAGATCTCCTGGTGACACACACAATTCATATTCCCAAATCCAGCATCCCGATACTCCGCCTTTCCCAGCATCACCCTCCCCCCTGAACCCCATCTCATCTGCTTCACCCTTCAATAAAATAAACACAAGTCGATGCAGAGGATGGGGGTCGCACAAGGGGAGAGGAAAAACACGACAGACAAGGTGCCAGGTGCAAAACCGAAATGTTGAACAAGAACAAAGGATAATCAGATCATTCACAAAGTGGCTGAAGCAGATGAGGTACAGGGGGGTTGCTGCCAGTGTAAACCATGTGGTGGAACCCCCATCTAAAAATGCTCCTAAGAATCATCCATGCATTAAATTACATGCATGTTCTGCTGTGCTTAAAAACATAATCCAAAGAGCAGTATTTTGGGCACACTAGCCGATTAGGAAGGACACAAAGAATCACAGCTGGCCAACATAAGCTAATGGTATAATTGTGAATTTTTATCATGTTCATTTTTATCATTTCAAAGCTTACTGAGTGTTAAGAAAGCAAAGCATAAT
>JAVQKG010113904.1:0-21224 GCA_036025885.1 Hypseleotris bucephala
ATTTTCCTTTTTTATTTATGAGCATTGTTACCGTAAAAAAATGACAGTGAAGGATAGAGCATAAATGAATGCACAAAACCTATAATTCATGAATCTTCCCAGATTAGCAGATTGCTGTAACTTCAAATGACAATTTGATCTTTTACTGCCATATCGCTGTCTGTGTGGCCAATGCATTAAGTCGTGGGTCAAAGAGAGGTGACGGCCAGGTCAAGCTTAGATCAACTAAGGTGCAAAGCCAGTAACTCTGGGGCAAGTTTAGAATGAAAACAAGCCTGTGGTATCAGTATGGGTCACGGGCAGGCCTCCCCTAAGGTTACAAACACACACTCATTCAAACACACAATCTCATATTGCTCGGGACGCTTAATTAAAAGCGAGATCCCTGGCACTCCCTCAGAAAGTCCCACCTCTAAAAAGCAAATACACAGCTTTCCATCGCGGCTGTTTTATTAAGGATAAAATTCAATATGTGCAACCTCCAGTAAAAAGGCTCATTGTGGTCAAGAGAGAGGCTTCGAAACACCATGTCAATTCACTCCTCATCCATCAGACCAACACCTCCCGGCAGCATTTCCTCACCAATTATACTGCGGCCCCATATAGCCTGTCGGACATTGTACCGGAGCAACCTTGCTTATTGTTTCATGTTATGTTTATGAAGCTAAGAAGTCTATTAGGGGTGGGCAATATTACCAAAAATGTTTATGACAAAATTGTTGTAATATTGTAAATTGCTGTACTTTTTTCCCTGTTTTTATTATGTTCCCTGTTTTTATTATGCTGCAATGCATTTAGTCAAATTTGAATGCTGAATACAATGCAATACAATAAAGTGGAAATTAGTTATTTGTATCACAGCATATGAAATGTAATTTAATATGAGAAAACAGAATTTGCCCTACGTTTATTGAGCTAGCATGTCTATATTAACTTAGTGTGACATTTTTTATATTAACCTTATCTTCATATTGTCCCTTTGGCATATTAACATGTTAAACACATATGTGAATGCCTGAATGTTCCAATGTCAACTGTACAAGGACATAAGCGTGGATAGATAGCCTACACCTGTGGATTTACTGTAAGCCCAATAAATGACAGATAACATAAGGAAACAATTTGGAGTATTGTGCAATGAGTGAAGACATGCTCTGACCCTACAACTGTTTCCATTCTATTAAAGCCATCAGAGCCCATTGAAGTGGACTCCCTGACACGCTCAATAGACCACTGACTCTTAACAGGCTCAGCTGGGAAACGCTTGGCCCTGCATTTACTGTGGACCAATACGACTTTTTATTTAGATCATAAAGAAACAATTACACACTAAATCAGGCTATTGAACTGGGTGGCCACTATGAAAAGTTACACCTAATAAATAAAGCCAGTATTGTTTTGTTTATCTTGTTTGCTAGTCTAATACAATCACAAATGGTCACTTCCAGCCACAGGAGGTAAGATTAGTCAGTATATTCTTTGTTAGTCCCATGCCCTGATAAAAAAGGGGTTGTCAAGAAGAGCTTTGAATTCAGTGCATCTTTGATTTATTGTACTGTGTATTTAGTTGTATATTGACATTTTATATTTAGTCTTTTATCTTATTACATGTCTAAAACACAAAATGTATAGAATAAATGGTATTTTGATTCCCCTGTACTGTATGTCTGTTTATATAGAGGAATTGACAATAAATAATCTTTAATGACTTGAATCCAATGTAAAATGTATGCTAAATAAATATGCAAATCACTGTCAAATAAAGAAGGCCGGAAGATTTGCTGTAATAACCACAGAAAGGCAAGACTGAATGACATCTACTAGAGCTAAAAGTAAAAGTAAAGGTATTAACATTACTCACTCTGTCACAATTTAGGACAAAAATAAAGTCACCAAAAGAGCACCAGTTGGCTCTGAGAGAGTTTGACTGAGCACTTGTGATATTTGGCAGCAGTTTGATACTACAGTCTGGTGGAGAATCTTCCCACGGGCCACTCCATCGTCTGACAGAGCCAGAGGAGGTCACACACATTCCAGTCCAAAAGAGTCGGCCAAACTCCTCCGACAATTAAAACAAGATGACCCCCACCGCCCTTCATCGTCCACTTCATCAGTCTGTTGTCCTGTCTGCTGGACCAGTACTGGCTCCAATCACTCCTTCATCCACACTTCTACTCCCTTACCTGTCGCAGGAGCAGTGTGTACTCACTTGGGCTTTTCATATTGCTAAGAACTAGTCATTGTGTATTTCAATTGTTTATTGTACTGGCATCTAGTAGCAGTCAGTGTGTTGACAAATTTACACAAACACAAAGCAGTTAGTTGTAATCTATTTATACAAAACCATAATCACATTCTCTAATGTGAGTAAGAAGGACTGAACTAGCAACTTTCTAGTACAACTCCAGCACTAACTTTCCATCCTTTTCCTGCCTATCCACCCTCTTTATTGACATGGTGACACAATTCCAATTTTTTTTTTGCATTAATTGTATATAATTACAAGGCAAAACAAATGTTTGGTCAGTGAATCACTGTGCATGTTACTGTGGATAATTAAATGTGGTGATTTTATGCCAGAACTAGTTATATTAAGAAGATTTCTCCAATGAACAATAAATTCAATTGAACCCTGACACAGTCCTCTCTGCAGGGGGCCAGGCCTTATCCTTACCCCCTCTAGAGACCCTAACCCATCTATTTCCCCTTCAACCTCACCTTCTGTCCCACTGTCCAGGAGGGAGGTGTGACTCCTGTCCTGTGATAGGGGCTGTTGGTAGTCTTAAAAACCCCTAACTTTCAAATTTGTTGAGACCCATAGAGCAATACAGAGTCAATGTAGGCTCTCATAAGCAATGCATGTAATAAAATGCCCTTTCAATCTTTGGCATCCATTTAATACATTATATTATATGGTATTCCCTCTTGTGCTCCATGGTGCACAGTGTCCCGTAGGTTTTATATGAAAGTTTAGGATTCTGGTTACACAAGCCGCTGAGGAGAGCTAAGGGAGTAACAGTGAAGGGGAGAGGAGGAGTCACTTTCATCCTGAGCCCAGCGGGAGAGAGCTTATTCTGTCAATCACAGGGACAACCAGCTGCAGCCAGCACAGTCAGCCAAGTTTCACAGAGAATCGAGAAATAGTTTATCATTATTTTTACAAAGATAGGTAGAAAGCTTGATTCCCACACACTTTCCAAGCTACTTTTCATTTTCCCTTTCACCCCAACTAACTAATCTCAGAGTTTCAAATCAGCTAGGTGATCATTTAGGGTGATTTCCTTGTAGTGTAGATGATGGATTTTATTATCCCTACAACTATAGTTGGCCATAGCCAACTACAACAACAAAAAACAAATACAGACAAAGGAAGGGCACTGACATACATTAAAAGTTGTGTCAATTTTGTCTGAAACATCTGAAAAGGAAGGAAGTAGTTTATTTGTCAAGTATTTCTCAATATGTTTCTTCTGAATGATGCTGAATGTTGCATGGTTAGTCAGCGCCTTGTATTCAGTGTTGGTAAACTGCCACAGTAAACATCAACTGACTGTGCTGATGATTTAGGATATGAACTCATGGGGAAATAGTGCCTCCCTAAAGATCCATTTTACTTTCTCGCCCAATCATTTATTCTTATCATCAAATCTAAGTTCTTTGGCATTTTTTCCAAAGCATTTATCCAGTTCCAACGTATTTATATTCACATGTACTACTTGTACGACTTTACTGTAAATTCATTGTAGCTCTCCTTAAGATTCCTTATATGTGTATACTGTATATCTTTTGATGCAGGTGTTCTCATGGTAGTAAATAAAGGTAAAAATATTTTAGGATAAACCTAATAAATTAAAAGGATTAAGTAGAGATCTGCCTAATAAAGCGGCCAGTATGGCCAAATATAAGTGAATTTATTGAACAATAAAACAACTCGAAGAACAAGAAATGTCCCTAAACTTCTTGTAGTATCGTACAAGGATTCTTTTTAAATACAATAGAATTGACTGTGGAGTTTTATTGCCCTGTGCCACTGGGGGCAAACCCCACTTTATTGGGCTGCTGCTGTTGAGGCCAGGGGTCAGATTTCACATGCAATTAACACCCATTAACAAATCTGCATGAACACACTCACAGCTGCTGCCGCTTACTCATCCTACTTGTGTGGGATACTAGTCAATATGACAGACGCCTCTATATGGTCCACAGCAAACACACATCCCAGGACAATTATGCCACTTTGGGTGTGTTGGAGCAGCAGAGGTCAGGGCTGGGGGAGTTGTAGTTGAAGACGCTGATGAAACCTAATGCCTGCCCTATTAGCTCCAATTTTAGACGTTTACCACTCCAGCTGTGTTTATTAAAACCTTACAGCGCAGCTAAAGGTATTTATCGGCTCCCTGTAAAAGAAACAGCCACACACTATATGTCCTGGTTATCAGTGAAACTTCATTCAGGTGGAAGAGCAGAAAGAAGACAGCGCCCTCTAGGACCCAGATGTGGACATAAGAGAGAGAAGATAAAGCTGTGCCAAGTTGTGTTCAGAACTGCTTTGTGGATTCTTTATACATGAAAACAAACATAGAAATACCATAGAAATACCTGTCCCACTGACTAGATACTAGACATGTCACCTGATATAAATAAAAAAGACGTTGCTACACTTTTACACCAAACACATCTAAAGAAAAAATTTTAATCTGTTTTATATTTGTACACCAAACGAAAACACACCGTCATCAAGGTGTACAACCAAAACCATCTTGAACTGAATCCCCAGGTTCTGCTCTCTTGGTTAACTGTCTGCACAAAAATGTCAAACATCTCACTGTATACCCAGTTCCCACTCCTGCCCTAGCTGTCACCTTCTAGGCCAAAAACATGTGGTAAATGGCCCGCAACTCTCATCAATCATCGGTGATTGGCTCTGATCTGAGCTGTGATTGGCTAATTAGCCTCATCTGTAACCATTACAGCACGGAGAGGCAGCTGCAAAGTAGAAAAAAATGGGTATAAGAAAATAAAAGAGGTGAAAAATGACACCATCAGGGCTGTCCTGTCACCTTGTGGCCTCAACACAATGCCAGGAATTAGACAGTTAACACCACACACACTCAGCACCTGAAGCCAGCAACACACAAAAAAATTACTCTAGCATGAATCTCAAAGGCAATTATATCCTAAAAATAAATATGTAAGCTAGACAAGAGCAGTTGGGACTATGGTGTCAGCAGGTCAGCCACATTTCATCTGGCAACAGTTTCCCAGCCAGTGGTCCATACTAGCTCCAGTCAGAGATGCTTATTAGATGTCAGGGGGAAATATATGGTAACTGGGTGGTAACATCTCACCAAAAAAGGACCGGAGAAGTGGAGGAGACAGTCTGGTGGTGGCGGGGCACTGGTGGCCTGTACTGGTGACGCAGCTTTTCAACAGGATAAAAAATAAAAAGGTTAACTGGTGGGAGTGGCTGTAGAGGAAATAGAGAAAAGAAAGGGAGAAAGTGAGAAGGCAAGGTCTACTCCTGCAACTGCTCCGTCCCAACCAAACCCTCACAGGAAATCAAGCTTACAGCCAGAAGGGAGTAGGATAAAGAAGTTTTGTATGGGGCAGTGGATGGAGAATAGGCTGAATGTATAAAGGGACTGTTTTTGCTGAGAACATTAATAAATGTTCTGTATAGTCACACACAGCAAAGTAATAGTGTATGTTGTAAATGCAATATTAAAGAAAATCTAAGTATTAATTGACCATTTTATTAGGTAGATCTTGTACTTAATGGCCCACAGGCCTCATGTTTTGTCATCTTGTACTTTCAGAGATAGTCTGTAGACTTTGACGTATTGAGTGGTTATCTGAGCTAATGTTATAAATAAATGCCTTTGTGTTATCTCAAACAAGTCTATGGCACCAACAGATCTTTCATGTTTTTCCAAATCATTTCAAAACCCAAACATAGTTGTGAAAATCACATTTGATCATCAGTTTTTGAAATACTCAGAATCAGCCACCTGGCACCAATAACTACAAAAAGTTAATTGTGAAGGTGCTACAACACTGGCTACAACATAGTATGACTGCACATACCATTTGGATTAATTGTTTTAATATGATATCTCTTGTTGCGATTGGATAAAAGAAGTTATCTATAATGATAGTATAATATTTGTGAAATGTGTAAAATAATAAAGTGGTTGGAGAAATAAAGTTTTGACAATCTAATTCAGCCATATGTATGTAGACACAACCATTCAATCTATGTACTGCTAAAACAATAATCACTTGTGGAAATATAATACAGGGAGACGTGAATTGGTATGGATCCACGTTAGACAAATTTTAAAAAATCAATTTAATGAGAACGGAAGGAATTAAATTATTTTTTTCTGCTAATTTCATGCTAAAAGAGTTGGCTCCAAGTATTTGTGTATTGCTATTAAACATCTCCATTGAGAGTTAGACAGCCTCAGGTCTGTCTGCTGCCGGCCCGGGACACCCGATACGTGGCTGAGACGATGCCCAGCCAGCCGCACGCCTTCAGACGTCATTACAGCAGACACACAGCACACCCCTCCTGCCACCCACAATCCATCCACAACCAATTACAAGCAATTTCCTTGTCCCTGTTTGCCTGGGTGGAGTGAGGAGAGGGAGCAGGGAGGAAAGGCAGTTGTCAACTTCAAGCAGACACACATGGTTCTGTTTACAAATTAAAAGTTGTTTGGTTTTGCTGTAGTTATACACTGCTGAATCTGGGTGAATCAATATTCGGACAGAGACAGAAGCTGAGATGGGAAGTGAGATAGTTACAGTAATTGTCGTTGATGGTGAGCAGAGAGAAGTGGACTTTGGGCTACCTCAAAGACACTGTTGATTTCTGTATAATGTACCAGGTCCACAAACAGCTCCTGCCTTCATCTACCCCCTTACTGCTCCACCTCAGTTCCCCTCAGCACCTCAGCTCCTGTTTGGCTTCCCGAAATCCCCCTTTCCGAAACTGGAGACACTCACTCAGGAGATGCCTGATGCACCAGAACAGGAATGCCGGCCTGTTCCCACAGGAAACCTGCAGCGTCTCAATTCATGGAACTGAGACAGGACTCCCAGATCCACATGCTCACAAGTACAGCACAAAACAGCAAATGTTCAGACAAATCTATTACAAAAAAAAACAATTTAACAAACAATTTCATTTTTTTACCCGATAACAGGATTACTGTTTGGAGTACTGTTTACAAAGCAGGAAGATGTAAATAAACTTTCAGACATCAGAGAAATCCATTTACTGTATGTGTTGTGAAAACTGCAAACCTTTAGTTGTAGATGAGAGACAAACAGTTTGATAAAATGCTATGTCCGTCTGAAAAGTGCTTCTGGTCACCAAAGTGTAAAAAAATTGCATAAAATAAAAAATAAATTGTGATTATTTAAATTTACATTAGATTATTTACATTTTATCTTTTGTTTTGCCATGTCATGTTTCTATGAAAATTATTCACCATTAAAAAAGAAACCATGACAGCCACCACCCAGTCTAACACAGTGACCTCATCTTAGGCTCTGAAGTTCAACTGCCTGTAACCTTTTCACCCTGACTCCCATCTCAAAGCGAACCCTCACCAAACGACGCCACCATCAACTCCTAATAACAACACGTAACTCCGCGAGGGGGCTGCTGTAGGACATGGCAACCCACCGAGCCTTTCATCTTCACAGCCACACACATGTTCCAACCTTAACCTATTGCACACTTTGACGCTTTTTCAGAGGAATGTGCACTTCTTAGGCACACATCCACGATAGGAAAACACTGCCTTTTTTTTTTTTTGAGCGACACAACCCCACTGTTTCGTTTCATCTCCCCGCTCCTTTCTCTGCTGGCTGCTGGCACCATCACTTCAACACAAACACTGTATTTCTGTCATCATTCCCGGGGACTTGCCGTTCCTTTAATATCTTCCTCTCTTTGGGATCGGGGGAATGGCAATGGGGGATTGGAGGGATCTGGGACATGGGTGAGTTGTGGGAAACCGAAGTGTAGTCTGTGGCCTCTCAGCATGCAGCCTACTCCCGCTCACTCTCCTTCTATCTCTGTTTCTCTTCTGGCAGAGAATCATAGGAGGCTTCATGCAGATTGCATATTGCAGCCTCAAATGATCTGGGAAAACATGGCCCGTTGATGCTATGTGCACATCTGAACTCTTGTTTAACTTTGCAGCATATCTCTTTGTTTCATATATTCATACTGAATATTGTGATTTTTTCCATACACATGCCACTTGATTTAGTTATTTTATATTAAAACACACTATATGTTTTCCTTTTGTTTGCTTTGCGAAGGTAAAGTCTTTATTATTTTATTATGACTATCTAAAAAATGTTTTACCACTGAACTAAAAAGATCCACAAATCTCAGCCATGATAATTTTCAGAAATACTGTAATATACATTGTTAGCTGCAGCACCCAGGCCTACTCTGTGCATACTTGTGGTCATTTGTTTGTGTGCCTTACCTCTACGTAGTCTTTGGCGTGGCCCCAGTCCCTCTTGGAGTCCAGGTTGCCCAGCCTGAAGCTCTCCAGTTGGCCGAGGTGGATCTTTGCCACAGAGCGACTGATCTTACGCGTCACAAAGTTTGAACCTGAAAACCATACAATAAAACGCATTGTCAATTCAATTACATTTTACATGGGATATAAATGTCATATAGCTTTGGCTGAGGCCAAGAAATACAAATATGGTAAAGCCTAGAAAATAGATAAAGAAACATACAAAAAAGCAGGTGTCACTTTCCAAACCTTTAGCCAATGCAAAAACTGAAACATACAACTACCTACAATGGAATCTGTTTGGTAGCATCACACACTACAGCCATCATTTTCTTGGTTCAAAATAAATTTCAAAATACCAGTGTATCGAGACCAAAATCATCAACAGTGGCGAGCATTGAACAGGACCACCCCAGATCTGGTGGTGTCCAGTCCACATGCACCACACAAGCAGCCAGTACCACAGCCAAAATGCCTTGCAGTGAACCCAGTTTCAAGCTCACATAGGGGGTGGTTTTATCTGTAGGAAAACAAATGGGCTCTTAATGACTATGTATGTGTTGCTAGCAGGGTTGCAGAACATTTTGGGTGTTTTGGCGAGACACTAAAAGATGGTGTCATGTTCACTGTTCCTGCTGAGAGAATTGAGGAAAGATGCCTGGGTACAGTGCTCCAAGTAAAGCACAGTGTTGAAAATCAAATCACCACTGAATAGTCGGGTGTCAGGTCTGATAATGTCGCTATCTTGGATGAAACAGTAGCTACTTGAGTGGTAGCTACAGTTATGTATTAGTAAGAAAAGCCTTGAAGACAAATGGGAAAATATATTTTCAAAGTTTGCAGCTGACATCAAAGAGATGTCTATTTTTAGGGTGTACCGAACATAAATCTCCAACAACTTTGCATGAACCTCTTCAAAACTTCTTGTTCTACTCAGAGGCATAAGATGAATGTGTCCTTTTAGTCGATTTAGTCTGCACCCGTCCTGGCCATAATAGCCTAGCTCATGTCTTGACACTGTATCACTGTTGGCCTGACATGGAGCAGAGTCTCCATTTAGGCACAGGAAAATCCCATGAACCCAATCATGCGAACGCACCAAATTTGTAGTAATTATTTCATAGAAACGAGACGGCACTGGGAAGGGTGAGTAAAAACAGACCAGACACGCTTATTTGAGAAAATACAGCATGTTGTGTGTTGGTAGCAAGTTGCTTTGCCTCCTTGTCAACACAATGTTTAGTCACAGTTTACATGAGGCTTTCTACAGCAAAGTTACAATTTATTTTGAAATACAAATATGTCTTGCTCCTTTATCATCGTTCATTTATATTTTCTGAGCCAACATAACTGACATGTTTATTAGGAAATAACCAGTGTCTCTGAAGCATAGACAAATTGTCAATGGAAAGCCCCTCTTAAGTTGGGCCTATCCCGTGTTTGGATGATTGTCTCATATCTCTCCGGGGCTCAGTCCTCTAACCTGGCAGGTCATGTGTTCTGGCAGGTACTAAACACTAAACGTATTCAAATAGAAGCCAGCAATTACTCATCTCAAACTAATGCCTGTATAATTGTCAGATTTTTCCTTATACATACTAGCCCTCAGGGATGTAATGACATAAGAAGAATTGAGGCAAAAAAACAAGATCTGGCTAACCTGTTCTATGAAGGCTTCAGCTGTCAGATAGATTTTTATTTTACATCCATTCTTTTCCTGTTCCATGTCAGATATATGTCACTTTTTATGTTGTTTATTTTATATGTTTTAGAATAAATATTTTTAAATACAACAAATAGATGCGGGGTTGTATCACACTTGAACTGTAATGCCTTGGTGGAGGTCCTTTAGTTTTTATGATGAAATTACTATATCATTTACAGACATTGCCCAGTGGAGTGAATATGTAACTAAACCAGACATTTGTAACTACAACAAATGTGAAATTAATTTGATTGGACCCAACACCCAAAGGAAACTCAGGTTTTCAGGTTAAACACAGGTTGTCATAACTCAACAGGGCTGAGCTGGCTCTTAAAAAGGTGGCAGCAGAAATACAGTTACAGCACAGTGCACCCAATAGTCAGTACTACAGTCCATTATTTCCCCCAAACACACCTGTAGTCTTCTTGTAAAGCTCACACCTCTGTTTAGAATGGCACGGATCCCGCCTTGGTCTAATTGGTGCTGTGAGGACTGTGGAGCGTGGGCCTTAATGGACTGGCTTGCCTGGCTGCAGACAAAGCCGACTCTGTTATATTGGCCCTGGTGTTAATGTGCTTCCTTTACTGGCAGCAGCACTGCAAGCCAGCCCCAGAAGGAGGGAGGAAGAGGCGGGTAGAGGAGAGAGAGCTGAGGCTATAGAGACATGTTCAAGAGCAAACAGGGCAGTGGTGGCCGTTTAACCTTGCCCACAGAACGGCGGAAAGTCTAATAAAACCACGGTCCGTGAAAACTGAGCAGAAAGCAAAACCCCTGCCAAAAACTGACACTCACTCGCATTTGCACTTAACTGTTTCTTTCCTTTTCGTTTTTTGGACTGAGAGGCAACAGGAAAACACACAGGTTGCACTGGCAGAGAGCGGGACATAAGGAGGAGCCAGAGAGTGTAAAAAAAGCCTATACGGAGCCAGGCCATGTGGGTCCAGACAGGATGGGATGGGATCTTTCAGCTGGGGGTGCGCCTCTGGGGAATTCAGCAGGGGATTGTGGGTTTGAGGAGATTTTTTTTTACTTCACCAAATTTTTTCTGATTTTTTACATATTTTTGTAGTGTGGAGCAAGCATATTAAAAAAAGGTAAATAACATATTTCTTACAGTGGCAGTTCAAGGATGGTTTGAAGCTTCTGTATATTTTTTTTAAGTTTCTTTTTAGAAGTTCAAGGAAAAATAATCTTGTTGGCTAATAACTATAACTTTATAACTATATAGCAATGAATAGTAACAGAAAATAAAACATATGGGCAGATCTGAAATTAATTGAGTAAAATTGTGAAAGAAAATATCACAACACATCTTTTTGATTTTACATTGCTATTAATTTCTAAGTCCAAAATTAGCACATGGGAGAATTTGTTCTGGAACGTTGCAATATCTGGGTACCTTTGACTTTTGAATTCTGTTACTTTAATCAAGTCATTCTCATTGCTACCCATTTAGAAATAGAACATTTTTTCTTGCTATAGTTTTTTTTAACCAACTGCAGACCTGGTGTATATTTTTATGTCACCACATAAATCTGCTTTAGGTGATCTGTGGGATTGTACATTCTATTTTTTTCTTGCAAATGTTGACTGACTTGGAGAGCCAGACTGAACCACTTTCCAAAAATAGAGACTGTAAATTGCCTACCTGTCTTAAAAAAGCTTAACACAAAGAATCATTCCAAGTATATTTCAGATTTTTTACACTTGACTCATTTCTCTCTTGAGCTTGTCTGGCCAAGTCGGAAAAAGACAAAAAAAAGTCTTAATTTTGTATGTGTTGTCATGGAAACCCTCAACACAGGGTTACACACCTGTTTTGGAATTCAACCAGAACTGCAAATCCCATAATCCTACTCTGTCTTTGAGCAATGGCCTGGGGGAGAAAGGAGCTTTGTGGTAGATTTGAAGTGAACAACAGACAACTATTAATTTCCATTAGACAAAATAAATTAACACAGTTTGTGACTTACACATTGTTAATATCTGTGATTTATGGTATATCTATAGTGTACATAATCCTGTCTTGTGGGAATAGTGAGCGATTCTGCAAAACAAAATCTTTCTTGAGGAGGAGGTTGGCCAAATTCCATCAGGACCAAAGACTTGTCAATGTCTGCCATCACTGCATATTGCACAATTGTCTTCCTGACTGATCTCTGGAGCCTAAAAAACGAAGGGAGAATTTTTGCGCTGCATCCAAGAGAGGTCGTGTGCTGTGCTCCTCAAAAAACAAAAGTGTCTATTCACACCTGACATATCACTGCCCTCACTCAGAGCTGACTCAACTGACAGGGAGGGCGCAGCAAAAAAAAAACAAAGAATATTGAAACTGGGAGGGTTAGCTGACGGGACAAAGACCTTTTTTTTTTGACAAGAGGTGTGAAGCAACAGATAGACTATGCAGGGAGTACGAAGGTGTGTGGAAAGAATGAGAATACTGACTTCATCTTCTCCATGTTTCTATCTAAAGACAAAGACATAATTGTGTGTAATATTGTCAGCAGCAACAGCATCTTGCAAGTTTAGTTCCTGTCTGACATCGCAGTAAGATGTACCACGATACTTGGCATAATAAGCCCACTCAAAGCAAAAATAAAATCTGTCAACAGCATTTGTGGTTACTATTGGAAACAGAACAAAAACAACCGTAGCAGAGGCAGAGAGGGAACCCTGTCCACCTTAAAGGTCTGAAGGTAATGTAGGTCAAGGTCGTCGTTAGGGTCATTTTCTGCGAGACATAATTTGAGGTATGAGAATGCTCTGTCATCAGGTGTGTTTCAGGTGTTAACTATTTCACTTTACATAGGTGCAGTTCAGCTTGTGTTTAGGCGGCTCTCACTCAACCCTTTCTCATGAACACTCGATGAAAGTAAAGACAAAAAATACCCTCTCCGTGCAGAGCCCTCTTATGAGATAGCGCCAAAGCCCCTTGACGCCCCGTGACCAAGTCATTCCCATCTGAAGATTTCCTTTGAAAATAATCTCACCAATAAATGGAAAACATATCCCCTTACAAATCTATCATGCAATCTGACCTTTTGGGCTCAAACTCAACCAAAGCAGAAAGTCGAATCCGAGGCATGTAGTGGCTCTGTGGCTCAACTGTGTATTTAAAGGGCCAGCATTGACTTTGGCAGTGCTATTCTAACTTCCCCAATGCTAACTGGTCTTTTCTGCTAACATAACAGTATATTATTCTATACTGCCAAGCGTGAACCACAGAGCTCTCAGGGCGGAGAGATGGATGGGACTTCCCCAAATAAACTAGAGGATTAGCTTAAACCCAGAGTTGGTCAGTAGTAGCAGGCGTGCATTCACACAAAACACATGATAGCACTGAGTTACAACTGAGCCCTAAGACAACACACAACTAATAACTATAAATTATAATTGGGTCCTGTGTCCTAATGGGAAAGTGGGATTTTGGGCACTGTATGTTTAATGTGAAGATGAAGGATAATAAGCAAATGCACTGGTTATTTGGACAAGTTTTTCTGGTGAATGACTATACTGCACTGTCTCATGTAACAATATGGAGTCGATTTACCGCTGCCACTTCAGACTATAATCCCCTCTTTAGACTGTGTGAGGGATGTTTGTTATGGCTAACAGCTAGACTAACCAGTAGAGGTTGGCTATAGTGTCAATCAGACTGCAGATATGGGATAGTGTTTGCTCAGCTTCACACTGGATATTTATGGAGTTATTTTTTGTCCTAAGTGTCCAATTTTGACCCTTTTCAGAAAAACAGTTAAATTTGGATTATTAGGGCCGCGGTTTAGCTAAATTGGTAGAACATGTGGACCATATTCAGAGCTTGAAATCCTCACCCTGGGGTCATGAGTTTGAATCCAGCTCATGACAGTTTCCCGAATGTTACTCTCTCCACTCTTCTCACTCATTTTCTGTCACACTACTATCCTACAAAATAAATCTGCCAAAAATATCTTTTAAAAATGGATTGTTAGAGTGAATCAGGTGGATACACAAAAAAAAAAGAGCAAAATTCCCAGAAGAAGTCATAATAAGAGTGGGATGAGAGAGAGAACAGTGTTGAATCCCACAGATGAAGAGCCAGTCTGGAGGAAGCTGGTGAAAAGCTTCACGCTCTGCTGTCCAACATTTCCCATAATCCACCAGATCATCCTACATGAGTGACACACCACAACACTGTGGCAAGGCAATAATTGGCCACAGGCAAGTCACTTTGTCAGGCGCCAAAACCATAGTCAAGTTTGTTGTTTAAAGGAAAAACTCACTCACAAATGCCAAACGTGCTAAAACAGGGCACACACACTGGCAGCCGAGTAGCATAAGAGCTCTGCCTGTGTGGGAACTGACCTGGAGGAGTGGTGACGTCAACTTCCACAGAAACTAAAACACTGACATCATACACTGCTATATTTGTATTTCTTCAGGATGAAGTGGTAACCTTATCAGGAAAGTAATTAATAACTTTACAAATACATTAATTAAACAGTTCTTCTTCTATTCTATTTGTCTATATGTTAAGAAAGCCCTATTATGAACTCTTTTGAGCTTCTGATAATGTTATAATATTGTTTCCTCATCAAAAACATGAGTGTTTTTTTCAGAGCTTTTGGGGCATTTTTTAAAAGTATGATATAAAATAAAAATAACAGTTTTGGTCGTCTCCTCGTCGTCTTCTGTAAGATGCGTAGGGTTAGGGGCAGGAGGTGCTGGATGTTAAAAAATAAATTCCTTTTAATAAACTTTTTTAACTAGTTTACATGTGTGCGAAATTATTACTACCCCCCAAAAGAATCATATTTTAATTCTGCTAAAAGTTAGAAGGTGATAATATTGTCATTATTAGTCATGGGTATTTTATTTAATTATTATTCATTAATATACCCTTTGATGATAGTGGCCTGGATTCAAAGCCAACAGAGATACTGCCACACTGTGTCATAGGAAGCATTCGGTGGACATCACAGCAAAAACATATAACACCATAATATAACGCTGACAAAAATGGCTGAACATAACTGCGGGCCTTACTGTGAAATGCTGACTGTGGAAAGTAAGGAACGAGGGATGGAATGAAGAAAAACACAGAGGGAAAGACGGTGTGTGGCCTGGATGGAGAGATAGAAACAGAGCGAGAGAGTAGATTAAAAAGAGCTGACCAAAGACCAAAAAAGTGTTCGCCTTTCCTCAAATGGTCAGTGAGCTTTGCCCATATAAGGTCATTTTGTATGTAACAGCAAAAAGGGTCTGCTTTAAGGGGCACAGGGCTTCAATTTACTTCAATGTATTTGTTTCTCTCTGGCTTCAAGAAATGTATACTATGATCTATTAATTGACTATGCTTACTAAAGACGTCTACATTCTTTACATTTGACAAAGAACCTACCTTGTTAATTTAATTACAAGCGCCTCTTCCCGTTTCCATTAGCCGAGGCAGTGCATATAAACTCAGCCAGTTCCCACACCTATCTATCTGTGGTAACCCATTAGGCTTTACTGGTCGACCTCTGGCCTTGGCTGAGGTCGTGGCCGGGGTCTTCATTAGGGGATAAATCATAAACACCTGAGCAGCTGACCCGGGTGCAGCGCTGAGGCTATAGTCATCTGGTATTCATTTCGGGTCGCGGTGGTGTGTAAATCGGGTTAAACCAGCGGCTGCGACCCTCGGGGCTCAGAGCACTTATTAAAAATGTGGCCACGGCCCACTCTCAATGTGTCGGGGCGAGTGGGTATACGCTGAAAAGTCACGGAAAGCCCGACTGCAAAAGCTGGATGAATATGGCTTTATGTGGACCGTGTAATACAATACGTTCAAACAAACCAAAGAAAATGCAATTGGCTAAATGCTTTGTTAACCGTTTCTAGGATCAGTTAGATGGCTACAACATTCTTCACTTTTTATTAGGGGGTGGGTGGGTGAATGTTTTATCAATGTTTTTTTAGTGTGTTAATTTTTTTGTTTCCTATGAACTAAAAAAAAATACAAAAGGGTGTTTTTTGAGATTCTATAAAACTTTAAGAGAATATTGCATGCTTCTTGATAATAAATGACTCCTGTACCTTGGTGGTGTATGGTGGTGAATGTTAATTTCATATTCTACAGTGTGCTTTGTGGCCACTATTGTTTATTTTATTGTATTTTTTGTAATTGTGTTCTTAGACAGAAGTAGTAGTACAATAAGTTTGCATTCACCTCTCCGTGGACTCTCGTGGTTGAAGAGGATCCCGTTGACAGCATACATGTTGTAGGCTTCTCGAAAGTTCACCACGATCCAGTAGGCATAGAGCTTAGCAGCACCTGGAGGATATCAGAGAAAGAGTTAAGACAATTGACTTAATTACGCTACAAAAAACTATCTTTGATGCTTTAGAAGTTCCATATTGAGCAGAACAGTAAAGATTTATTAAAAAGCAGTGAAGGAAAGCTCAATAGTGGCCATTGGTCATACGTGGCCATGGACTGGAGACTGTGGTTCGATTCCCTGATGGGCTGCAGCCACAAGGTTATTTGTTCTACAACTCTAATATCTGAATAATCTAAAGTGTCATAGGCCAGGTATTTTTGTGGCGGTTCCAAACCCAGATTATTTAGGAGGTTTGATTCAGAAAAGGAATTTGTAATAAAGCACTTTCTACCGTACTTAAATTGAAGCAAAAAAATGGTGACCCTTGAAAAAAGACACCACTATGCAATTAACAAGGATAGAACAAAGGTATAGTTTTACAGAACAGCACTTCAGGCAATAAACACCCCCCTATGTTTTGAAGTTGTTGAAAACCATGACAAGAAAAGATATGCTATCAGATCATATTTCATAATCCAAAAGTTCAACCATACAGGGCTGTTGACTGACCAAAACCAGGCATGTACAAAAAGAAAATCCGCTCTTTTCCTGACGCCATGTTGCTGCCCCCTCCCCCTTCTGGTGTGTGTGATGAGGGGAATACCAGAGCCAGCAAAAGGGAGGCACCCGTTGATTAAGCCATAGGTCAAAACGTACACTGGAGGTGAAGGGAGGTCGATATAGCAACTCGGCCTCCCCATTTCCAAAGACTAATTAATAGAGGGGCAGCCTTGAATTATGATGGTATGCGCCTCCCATGCAGTTTGCAGATTGAGTGCTGACAGATGGGGAAAGTGTCAGGGAGGAGAGCATTTAGACAACAGAGAACATGAAACCCGAGCGCTCGCACACGTGTACAGCCGCTGCATGTTGAAAGTGAGTGCTGAGTGCTGTGGATATAAAGGTGTCTTTGTTAAACTTTAGAGCCACTCCAGTCGTCAGTCAGACGTTTGGCCTTCGGGTGTATGGGGAGCTCAATTGCTGCTTATAGTACTAAAGACCCTTCTATATGCTTACACACACGCACAGAGAAAACAGATAGCCAAGAAAAAAATGCTGAAGACCTATCAGACTATTTAATCTGTCTATATAAGAGATCATGTCTAATGTTTGAATTGTGCAAGGAAGAATAGTGCAGAGGGTGTGTTTTTCCAAAGTACAAATTAATCAATCAAAAGTGGCAAAATGAACAAGTCAATAAGGTGTCTTGGGGAAACAGCAGTCCAAAGTTAACCATAGTTACACCAGTAAAACAGAAGCAGGTCCGTTAGGTTAAACAATATCTAAGAATCTGGTGAACAATTAATCCCGAAGTCATAAATTTGAACTATCCATGTTGCTCATAAGTCTATAGTAAGTTACAGAAATATATTACCATAGGGTGAGCGAGGATAGAAGGGTGTGGTCTCCTTCTGAGGGATCTCCTGGACTTTGCCGTAGAGCTCGCTGGTGGAGGCCTGGTAGAAGCGCACACTGGTGGTCAGCCCACACGTCTGTATCGCATCGAGAAGACGCAGCGTCCCCACACCGTCCACGTTAGCTGTGTATTCAGCCAGTTCAAAGGAGACCTAAAGATGAAAAGAAATCAAACAGATTGTAATATTTGTTTAGAATGTTGTTTCAATGTTAAACCAACAACACTTTGGACTGACCATTCAAAAATTCAACAGCAACATACTGTATACATATACAGTATATAGACCATATTATGATTTAATCTATGTAATCCCCTGAAAGCAGGTGAAAGCAATAGAAATAAAGGAATAATCGGGTAATGTGTGAAATTGTTAAAAAGCTGAACCAAAACACTTAGACTCCCATAATGCCTTATTTCCATTAGCGAAAGGGTCGAAAGGGGAGGGACACTAAAGAACTACTGGGGGTGGAATAAAGCACTAGATGGCATGTATACCATGTGTACTCCTTCTTGGCCTAAGCCTTATAATCAGGCGTGACGGTTAAAAGCTGCACTGTTTTTAGTGGTCACTGCACCTGGAGAGAGCGGCATGAGCCAGGTCTGAGCAGAGGAAATGCTGTGGCCCTTTAGTGCCTCTGCAGCAGCGCAGAGCATATAAACAGAGAAAGACTCCTTATTTAAACTACTGCGCAAGAACACTGGACCTCTATTCGAAAGGCAGCGCACACACATTTGTCCACACACCAGCTCTGAGCAGGTCTGATCAGGGTCAATTACACTGCTAGGCTCAGAGTAATTACCTGTGACGTGCCACTCATGCTTTTAGTTTGCATGATACTAGCATTTTACATACAGCAAGAGAGACTGAGGTAACATTTTTGTCACTAATATCAATAGCACTGACACAATCAAAGACCATCAACTTTGACACACTTAACACTGAATACAAAATAAAGTACTTTATAATTGCTTTTTTATTATCACAACATTGCTATGACCTGGACCTTTCTTATTTAGGGATCAATATTACTAGCTCAATACTCAATCCTTGTCCAAGTCATGATGTCAGCTCAGAATAAATATGTAACAAGTGTGTGTTTTTCAGGTCAGGCCTGCTGGAGCCAGTGTCAGACCCACTTAGGTCCTAATGGCCCAGAAACTGAAGCAGACAATACATGCATCATATTCAGCTCTCCTGTGCAGCTCCTCCTCCTACGGCTTATCCACAGATCCTACAGCCCTGACACTGGTCTCTATGGACCTCATAAACCTCACTTTACGCTGCTACCTCCCTCTTTAACCATAGCCCTCTCCGTACTGTGTCTGTGTGAGGCATTTCTCTTGTTTTTCTTCCACCACTGGGGCCTGAGACACACTCTTGGGGTATCAAAACCAGCTGAGAGGGGCAGGGTCCAGGACACCTTGACAACTTAAATCAAACAAATTGCCCTAATGCCTCCATTCTCTGTCATTATGTAAGACAAGGCTCGGGTGCTGACGGTTTAAAGGCCAGACATGTGCGTACTCCAGTCTGGGGCCCCTTGGACCTGGCAGATATTGTTCTGTTCTGGGAATCCAGCCAGACTCTGTCAGCTTTGGGGGTCTGCTGCTGGAGAGCAAATATTCCAACCTGAAAGAAACGATCCGTTTAAAAGGCTCTAAATGTAGAGAAAACCTGCAGTGGTTTCATTTCTGTCCTGCTCTAAAATGCATACTTGAAACTGGGGAATGTGACTCTATGGGGGGTGGACGGGTGAGTCGAGGGAGAGGGGGTAACATGGTGTGTGCCTTGACAGATATATAAGCTGAATTTAGTCAAGCATTACTCTCTGCATACCTGCAACTGGCTCTCCATTCTGTATATGTACTGGACTGAGAGAGATTTAAGAGTAGACAAGATAATAAGTCACATTTAAAATTCAAAATATGTATCCAATCATTATTAGAATAGAATTAGATATTTTAACTTATACTTTGGATACATTAGGAGAACTACTTTCAGCATGGGCTTGATTGTGACATTTAGGTAAAAAAAATGGTAAAGCTTGTAGTCATTATTTAGTATGCAGATACCTGAAGTAACAAACGGAAAACTATTTTTGTTGGTGGTCAACCACAAACACCCACAAACAATTACTAAGGTTGATGTATGGAGTGAGTGTGTGTGTGTGTGTGTGTCGAAGAGTCTTAGTTTAGAGAAAAAGACCTTAATTCATTGCATTGTGTGTTAACAGGCCAAAGCAAAGTTCTGAATTCTTGCCAGAAGCCTCAAACGGGCAACACCAGCAGACGGATCGATTACTCTGCTTTCATGAGCATCACTCATCACAAGCACTAATGTGAAAAACTGCACTTCAGCTTCACTCCCGTCTTACAGTGAAGAGGCCCTGGGTTCAATCCTCAGGTGTGCGAAGAATGCATCTCACAATGGTCACAATAGCTTTTGTCCCAAAGCTACATATTTTCTACAGCTAGAATGCTCATTATTTGTCCAATACACAAGATTTAACTAGACTTTAGTTAAGTCAGTAGTGCTGTAATACTGATAACACAACTTGAGAAAATACAATACAACTGCTAGATGACTTACATCTTATTTCTTATATAGACACTCAAAAACAATTTTCAGTTGAGTTCACTTGTAGCCACAGCTTCTCTGGGCCAGACTGATGACGATGATATGGAAGCCATACACACAAAATCTGCAGAGAGGGTGCAGCATTATGCACTGTTTGGAGCGGAAATCAAACCACTAAACCTCCAATTAGTGAAAATTAGCTATTCCACCACCTGAGACACTGCGTCCGCGCATTACATCATACAAGCAAACTGTTCTGGCTTCCAAAAAGACCTTGAACGGAAGATCACCCAACGTCCTGCAAACCCCAAAAACTATGAAGTCTTCACTAAGCTAGTGCACCAGGCAGCCCGGAAGAACATCCCAAGAGGTTGTCGTACTCAATACATCCACGGTCTAGATGCGCTAAGCAGCAGACTATATGATCAATACCAGCAGCTCTACCAAACCGACCCCTTCGCTTAAAGCACCATCAAAGCAGGTGAAAGACTCATGACCTCACTATCAGAAAGCCGCCAGCGGAAATGGCAAACTCTGCTGGAGACAACTGATATGGCAAAAAATAGCAAAAAGGCATGGAGTCTCATCCGGAAAATCAGCAATGACCCATCAACTTCAACACAGCAACACTATACCAGCA
>JAVQKG010113926.1:0-11086 GCA_036025885.1 Hypseleotris bucephala
GCTGCGCAGTAGAGTCAAGTCTCCTCCAGGGGCTAGCCAAACGGCTGCGGAAGTGCGGTCACAACCCCTTAGTGAGACTGATAGGACTCCATTACTCCATTGTTATATATACCTCAATGCTCTACACACATCTGAGTAAATAAATACATTGTTGCAGCATTGTTGTGAGTGTGACCTGTATGTGAGTAGAGGGAGAAGCGTGGTGGGAGAGCGGGCCAAGCGCTGGTGGTGCACTTAAAGATAGAAAAGGGATGTTTTTTTAAAATAAAATTGATGTGCTGTGCACTTCAAATTCAAATGAATCAATAAAATTGTTTCATCACATAGCCCTACTGGGTAACAGTATCCCGGTTATGGCAATTTTTGGGCGAAAATTGTGACCTTGGCTTTAAAGAAAACCTGATATTATATTTTAACCATATTGCCCATATTGGTTAAAGCTGACCTGGTGATGTGCTCCTCTTGTTGCTGGGTCCTCAAAGCAGACAGAGCGTCACTCAAGTCTCGACTGTCTCGCTCTAGACGGCTGCTCTCTCCGGCCCGAGCCTCCTCTAACCTCAACTGGTGCTGAGCGCTCTTCAACTGCTGCTGCAACTCCACAACCTGTCACATATACACATACAACTTCAGACCTGGTGGACCTCTACAAATCATATTCATAGTGACATTTTTTTTTTCAACACTTTTTATTGGTATAGTGTTATTTACCAATAATTGTGTGTATAAGAGACAAAAGTGTTCTTCATTATTTGAGGAATATTATTAGGCATGCTGACTTTACTTTGCTGGCAGTGGTTTATAGTGCTTTTTAACAAGCCTTATCAAACTAGAGCAACTTCTTCGATAAAAACAAATCACCCGCCAGCACCTGACGTGTTAACTCTCCTCCCCTCAGACAGAAAATGATGATGACACAGCCAACAATGAACCTGGTTAGCCTTTACTATTATTGTCATTGATGAGATTTATAATGTCCAAACGCTGGTCCGTGGCAACTATTTTCAATATTTGAGTGAATGATAATATAAAAACTAACCTAACCCATTGCAATCTTCTTACCTTCCTATCAGCAGCTATGACGCGTGCTCTCTCGGCCTGTACTTCCTCCTGAAGGCTGGTGGTGGCGCTGCGGTTTGAGGTGGTACGGGCCAGCTCCAGCTCTAACTCTCTGATTTTATTCTGTTGACGATCGCACTCGGAGCTCTGGGACTGAAGGCTCTGCTCCGCCTGGATCAACTTAGTTTGGACCTGCTTTACCTCTGCACACAGCTACAGAGAAAATGCATGATACTAATTCAATAATACATTTCATTCACTATAATTACTTGTCTGTAAGATATGATTAACAAAACATGGATGTGTTTTCTTAGTCTCTTTCCTTCAGAGATGTTTACCCTCATTACATACAAAGATTAACATCTTAAGCTCTGCTCCTGTCTGTTCTATAATTCCACTGCCTCAAAACCCTACAATTATTGTTTTCTTGATGACTGGTTGAGTATTTGTCTGTTGTTAGTGCCCACCTTTAGTTTCTCTTGTTCCAGTAACGTGTTGTGTTTCTTGATGTCCATGTTTTTCTCCTTCTCGTATCGGAGTTCTCGTTCAGCTGATGTGAACAGGCTCTGGGCTCTCTGTAAATCCTGCTTCATCTGTCTGGCCTCCTCTGCCCTTTGGTTCAGGACTGAATCCTGAGACTAAACAAGGAAAAAAACAGGAAAAAGACGCCAAACTGAATTTAAGTACTTGATGAATAATAAAGTAATTAAATATTTAGGGCATGTGAATGTAATAACTCAAAAAGATTTTGCCCCATCTTCTTCAAACTTTCTGGACAGTTACATACAGTATCATGAAGACACTGTACTAGATTGACTTTGGTACTTCTACAATGAATAATATTTAATTAACTCATTAATGATTTCAAGCACTTTATTAGAGCCATTAATCCTGGTGAACATAAACCAAATGTCATTAATTTTGGCACAGTGATCTGGGCTAGTGTATTTTTAATGCACATACGCAAACTATCAAGGTCGAAAAAAGAATGCCTCACCCCTATGGGGGTACAATTACTTTGTCAGAGAGCAATGAAACTATGGTACAGTGATACTCCACATCGTGCCCAACATGAAATATTATTATGGCTCCACCCTAAAACAAGCAGGAAGTCAGTCATATTGGATTAAAATTGGGAAGTCAAGTAAATTTGACAGCCTGTAGCTTGCACATACAGTACTTTGCCCAATTTGGCTCAAACCTGAGACACTGCATTACCCCCCGATACTGAACACATCTGACTAATATGATGCCAGCTACCTCAATAGGACCACCTATGGACGAAGAATGTCATTTTAGGGAAATTTACAAAACTTGGCAAAAGCATTCTCACAGACATCCAGAGAAATAAAAAGAAGTCAAAAAGGCCCTTCCATTATTTGTCATGGTTTTGGGGCAGGGTCTTGTAATTGCTCATTAATAATATAATCTCCGAGAAGGCCATTGGCGCCATAGCATTTGATGCAAACCAATGGGGCGTTCCGTTTCATCGTACACAACAGCATGGACTAGTTTTGTGATGCTTTTTTGGTTATACTGTATGATTATTGCATGCTACTGTATCAATATCAGAATAAAAAATCTTTTGTATATTGCACAAAATTTAAACCTGGCAATATTTAAATTGTCTTTATTATTGTGAGAAAATAGACTTTTTTGAGAGACACAGTTGAAGTATTCACTGATCTCTATCCATTAACATACTGTAAGTTATCAATTATTGAATAGAAAATAGAAACTTAAATTGTGCTAAATACATAAAGTAAACTGCTTTTTAATAGCCAAGTAACATGAATCAGTTTGGTA
The DNA here is from genome assembly GCA_036025885.1 of Hypseleotris bucephala. Classification (NCBI taxonomy): domain Eukaryota; kingdom Metazoa; phylum Chordata; class Actinopteri; order Gobiiformes; family Eleotridae; genus Hypseleotris; species Hypseleotris bucephala. The sequence goes on from JAVQKG010113926.1 coordinate 2,863, forward strand.
ATATTGAAGGATTACATGAACAAGCATTATAAACTAAACTATACAAATAGAAATGTTGTACCTTGATGTGGGCTTGGGCTTCATTGAGCTGAGCCTGTAGAGCTAGCTGATTTTGAGAGGACAATTCACGCTCTCGATCCCATTTAGCTTCAGCATTTATACGTTCTTGCTTCAGATGTAAGAGCTAAAAATTACAAAACATAATGAGAAGAGTCAAGTGTTAAGCCTTCTTTGATATTCAAACAGGAAAATTTGCACACTTTTTCTGCATACAATTAATGTTCAAGAACGATATTGATGATTTATTGACATGGACTTTTTTCAATGTGTAGTTTATAGTGGCATCACTTCTGTTCTGTGAATTTTACATGCCCATTTTTGCACACTTGTTAAAAAAATGCAGTTACAAACAAACTGAAAACAACTCACTTCAAGAAAATCTTATATCAATCAATCAACATTTAATCACTTTCTATTGTTTACTGCTTGTCATAAATAGGACTTGTAAAAGCATGTAAACTGTACATTACATCTTACCTGATTAGCACTGTCATCAATGGACGTCTTCAGAGGACTGACCTTCTCCTCTTTTAGAAGGCTGTGATTTTGGCTTACACTAAGTGCTTCTTTAGTGGAGTCCAGTTGTTCTTTCTGTATTCTGGTTTGTTCTGTGAGGCGTTGTACCTCCAGGCCCAGCCTCTCCTTCTCCCCCTCAGCAGAGAGCTTCTCCTGGACACTGGTGCTCAGTTTGTCCTGGAGCTCAGAGATCTGCTGCCGTTCTAAGGCCATCTCATCCCTGAAACATATAAAAAATTATAAAAAAAAAACTTGTACATTATATAGGCTGCATGTTGTAAAAGCGGCACCTGCAGCTGTATGTATACGTGTTTTACTTAAATTTAATTGGCCAGCTTAGGATAGTGTAAGCACAATTTGATACAAACACAAATTAAGAATGTGTCCCAAATTTTGACTCATGGCAGCACAAACATTTTATTTAACTACAGCCAAAAACTTCTCCATGTTTATGAATCTTTTGAGGTAATGTGAGATAAAGGTTACAATATAACTAGACAAATGCCAAGTTAGCCAAAATTATTAACTTCTTTTAGCAAAATCACAATATTCAGACCTTTGTTTGTCGTATGCTGACTGCAAACTGTCAAGTTCAGCTCGGAGGCGGTCCACCTGTTGCTGTTGCTGTAAGTGGTCGACTTGAACCTGGCTTCCTCTTTGCACTTCTTTGTTTCGTTCATATTCTTTTACCCGTTCAAGCTCACCCTGCAGCCGGCTGTGGGCACGCTCCAACAGGGCCATCTGAAAGATAGTTAAGGAAGATAGTTGACAATGTTGATGTTATGACCATGTTTCAATGCTCTATATGTTTAAATATTTATCAGTGACAGGGTGGGACTCAAAATCTGTACTACCAGAAGAAGCCATGTTACTTTCAAATATTACTTAATTAGACATAAAAGTAGTCAACAGTATCAGTCTCAAATACAATCGAAAGCAAGGGGTTTTCTGTATTTTAATCATGCACCCTAATCAAACTTCCAGAGCATGTAAAAAAGAACGTTCCAATATGGCCTTGAAACTAGCAATAGATCTGCAAAGTAAAATATTAGCTTTTACATAAATGATTTGGCTGTGACTACATTTCAACAAAAGCTAACCCTATCAAAAATACCATGCACCTTTTCCTCCAGAACGGCCTTCTCTCCTTTGACTTGCGTGAGACTCTTGATCAGAGTCTTTCCCTGTTGGCACTCGGTCTGAAGACTGTTCACCTCTAGCCTCAGTTTCTTCAGCTCCCGCTCAGCTATCTGTAACGCCTGGAAGAGAGGAGACTCATGCAGGTTTTAAAAGAGTCTATGACTGTTTTACCACAGTAGTTAATGTCCACACTGTTTATATACGTCATAGCCTAAAATTCTTCAGTTAAAATGTGGTTGTTTGGAAGTCTAGCATAATTGATTGGGCGAGGATATAAAAAAAAGAACAATATTCTTTAAAATAATGACAGGTATGTGATTAAGGCTTATGTTGTGTTATTTAAATAGTCAAAACAATCAACATGTGACCCGGTGCGGTGTGTATTGGGCTTTGATGCATGTCACAAGCGCAGGAAAATGTTTAGTGGACAATGTGAATTAAAAAGCCTTTAACTGAAAAGACTGACTATTTAATGAAGTACCACTACCAGTTTAATGTGGAAGTTGTTTTAGAATTTTTCAAATTCATATCATGCATGAACAATTTGTATTTGGTACAGAACAATACAGCCCTCCTAGCAAAGACACATAAGTATTTAATCCTAAGATGTACCTCTTTGTCCTTTTTGAGAGCAGTCTGAGCAGCCCCTAGATCCACCTCTAGCTGTTTCCTCCAGTCCTTCTCCTCAGTCAGCCGAGCCTCCAGCAGAGCCTGCCTCTCCTGACTAGTCTCTCTCAGGTGCTATAAATAAAACAGTGGGTCAGCATAGTCTGGTATTTAGAGTAACTGTATGTATGTATGTATGTTTATGAAAGTACTGAACAGACAAGTAGAACCTATATAAAGTAGTGTAATATATCTGTAAAGTGTGGTCTTTGAGCTTCAGATATTGTACTTGCTTTTAAACTTTTTTGCATTTAGTGTCCAATGGCTAAAAAAGACATACATTTAATCTTTATTTAAATGATGTATATTATTATAAACAGTATTTAAACAAAATTACATGATATTGCATTTGTTAAAGTTACCAATTACAGCCACAAAGGGTCACAAGTGCTAATCCCAAGAGAGGATAAATGGAGGTAAATGGAAGTACTACATCAAAGCTGATATGCTGAATGAAATATGTGAATCAGACTACTTGCTGTGGTTATCCCTGAATCCCTGGTTATCCTATCTTGTTTTACTCCAGCAGTACCTTTAATATAGTGCATCATCTTTCTAAATATGGACTTGGTAAATGCAAAGTTAACTATGTTTTGGCTATATAGAAATTCACCACATTATGAATAATAATAAAGTAATTTAAGTGGATTCCTACCAGTTGTAAGTAGGATTCTTTGAGATCTTCACCATTCTTCAAAGGTTTGTCTTGTCCGTCACACTTCCTCAGTTCAGTTTCAAGACTTTTTATCTGCACATTAACAACAGTTCAAGGTCTAGGAGGTTCTTCAAACCAAATGTCAATATTAGACAGTCTATGTCATTCAAAAAATTATTGGGCAGTGTGGTCACATTTCTGTGTTTAGATATAAACTAGAAAGCACTCGGGTGCACCCAGGGTATTCACTAGGGTGGTTGCAGCAGCCTGGTCTTACCTGCAGGCACAGGGTTTGCAAATTTTGCCCTACATAGACAACTGGCTGATCTGTGCTCCAACCCACGGCCAATACCAGACACTCAGACAGTCCTCAACCACAAAGGTCGTTTAGGTTTGAGGGCGAATCTCAAAAAGAGCATGCATGCAACACCATCTTCCTGGGTGTTGCTCTCAACAGCATCAGCATGGTGGCGTCTACCTCATCTCAGCAGGTTAAAGACATCCTGGGAATGCTTCCTGCATTCCAGCACAACAGGACATTGCTCATCTGACATATCTGCGCCTATTGGGCAAACTAACAGCCGCTTCCAGTGTGGTTCCTCTAGGACAGCTTTCTTTACTCCCCCTGCAAATGTGGCTGAACAGCCTCCTGCTAGACCCCACATGACACTCTCACAGGTACAGAGGAGTATGAGTCTCTGCACAGTGCCTGAGGTCCCTGCTTCAGTGGAGAGACAGTTCTTTTATGGTCAAGGAGGTACCACTGGACTCTGCCATCTCGGAGAGAGGTTGTATATACTTATGTATCTCCGACGGGCTGGGGTGCAACTTGGCAGGGGCGTATGGCACAGGGGACATGGTCCCCAGAGCGGTGCAGGGAACACACAAATGTTCAAGAGATGACTGCAGTTTATTAGATGGGGGGTGGCAGATATTGCATCCAAACCCCAGTCGCTTCAAGCTTTGCGTCTGGCCAATACAGGGCCCGGGTCAGACTTCTGGACAGGTCGGGAGTCTCTCTTTGGCCTGATTCCTCTTTTGTCCCAAAGGTCGTTTCCTGCACGAGCGGTCCTCAGCCGCTGCAGCTGGCTCGTTTTGACACAGGAGCTCCTTATGAACATCTATGCCCTGTATGAGCATTGGATCAATATATAAAGGCAACTTCTACAATCCGCAAAACTGACTGTCTGTTTGTTTGCTTCGCCGGACTGCGCAAGGGAGTACCACTGGCAATGTCTAAACAGCGTCTATCACACTGGGTGGTTGGTGCGTGGAGGTAACTATGGGAAATCAACTCTGGGAATTTTTTTGACAATTTACAGCATATCTTCAAACACCTCAACATTTTGAGTACAGTATTTCTTGAGTTATTCTAGTGCATTACCCTCCGGTGCAGCCCCTCCACCTCTCCTTCATGACGGTGCCTATCCTCTTTGCTGTTGTTCTGAGTCTCTCCGAGCAGAGCCTCCAGTTCCTCATTCCTCTCCTCCAGCTCCTCCTTCTCCTTCCTCTGTCTCTGCAGCTGTCTCTGTAGCTCCCTCACCTGCACCACACTGTCCTCCATCGCAGCTTGACACCTGACGCGTCGCGGAAAAACAAGTCAGTATGAGCAAACAGAAGAAAGTTTTTTGAAAAACAGCTTTTAAATAAAATTGTGTACATTTTTAGCTTGTTGTTATATTATCAGTGACATTAAAAACTAAAAATGCAGTGATAAAAAAGACGGTTTACAAGTTAAATAGAGAAAGTAATATATATTTTTACTGCATTTCATGAGAGGGTTTAAGTAAAAATCTCCAGTTGCCAACATAATCTCAGAAGAAATCTATAGGGCACGCTGTGGTCCCCATTTTGCAGCCACATACAGTATGCAGAAAATTGTAATGCACTATCTACTCTTTCCAGCTTTCAGCCTTTTCAGAAATTTGAGCTAAAATTTTTCTTAATTAATATTTTTTTCTACTTTCAAAGGTTCAAGTCTTTTATCAGCTTCTCTTATAGCCAAATATATAAAAGAAATATAAAAGAAATCTTCTCTTCTGGATTCATGTCACAGGTGCGCCACTGTTTCTTCGGACACATTTCATAGCTGCAGTTTTTGAGATGCTCTGACCCAATCGTCTATTTGTCATGTTTCTCACATCAACTTAAATGACAAAATGTTTGCTTAATGTATCCCATTCACTAACAGCTTCAAAAATAAAGAGTCTATCACTATTCTGTTTGCTTTGCAATTCATGTGGTCATAATGTAATGCCTGATTTGTTTTACTGTATTGTAAATGTACTATAACTCATAATATGGGTGATTATGTGGTAATACCAGTAGACAGACCTTGATTTTATGTTCATATTTACCGTTTATGGATGGGGTCACTTTCTTTAGTTGATAAACCAGATCTATTCATTGTTAGTTCATCTTCTTCTTCGGCAGAAACATCTGCATCACTGTATTTTGCCAACTGGACAAACAAAACAAAAAACACACAGGCAGTATATAAAATGTAACAGTGTAACAAAAATGTTCTCAATATTTATGTTAAAATACTGACTTTATTCTTAAGACTCCTCTTCTCAGACTCTAACTTGTGGAGTCTGTCTGTAAGAGCTTGGTTTTCACTGTCCAGTTTGTCATGTTGATCTTTTGTTTTCTGTAGCTTCATCATATCTGGAAAACAGAGCATTATTCAAATTGTTTATCTACTCCACTTTGTAATTTGGAAAGAACTACCACACAAAAAACATTTTAACATAGCTATTCATAAACTAAACAACACTTTCTTACCCTCAACTTTGAATTTGTCCACTTCTTTTTTCTGGCTTTCTACTTTCTGGTCTGCTCCCTCAAGCTCAAATCCTGGGATTATATGTACTTAAGACAGACATTTTAAGAAATTAGGAATTGGGAAATCTATGCTGAACAATACATTTTGAAAAGAGGAGAAGACCATAACAATTATGTTACATGTTGAACACAAACAAAAGGTGATTTGGACAAACAGCAACATGTGTGTTCTGTCAGTTCAGTAGATGCAAGAACTAGGCCCACACTGTCGTACACGACAAAAAAAACATGGTGGCGCTATTGAGGCATTCTTTATTCGACCATGGTCATTTGCATGTCCATTCAAAATACACTACCCGGGATCATTGTGCCAAAAATCATTCATGAAAATTAATTTGGTTTAAGTTCATCACCTGTATTAATGGCTCAATTAAAGTGCTCCAAATCATGCATTCACAAGTTTAACCCTTGATTAATTAATTAGTCAAATAATATTCATCGTAGATGTACCAAAATTAATCCAGTTTGGCGTCTTTATATTATCTAAGTATCCGCCACGTTTGAAAGCAATATACAATGTGATTAAGACAGCTGAATATTCACAGCACACATTTAAAATAGGTATGCATACCAGTGGAGTCGATGTTGTTTCTGGAAGCGTCCAGTTCTGTGTTGAGACGGCGTATGTCCTGATGAGCCATGGCCAGCCTCCGAGACGCCTCCTCCAGATCCCTCTCCAGCCTCTGACGCTCTATACGCTCCTGAGTGATCTCCTCAATACGGGCCTGGACAAGATATAAAAAATGTATTAAGTTTAAAGCAGTAACAAGAGATTACATAGGGTTACTGTTGTAGTTAACTGCATGCAGTTTGATATCTTTGCAGTCCTGGGAAAAAGAAGAATAAGTTAGTATTACATAAGAAGGGCTGGGCAATAAATAATTTTAAACCATTTTCTCCCATTTTTTACTATACAAACTATAAGATTTGTTGGATTAATGTAAAATGCATTTTATATCAAATAGATTTTTGTTATTATTATTTAAAACCAGTACTATGTCCAAAGAAGAAGACTTTTCCAACTTTAACCCAGAAGATTAAAATTATTTACGTTAAAATGAAAAAAAATATTGATTTTTTTTATTACAAATATCATAAAAGTTTAGTCATATTGTCCAGCCCAACCTGTAATAGACAAAGACACATGCTTCAGCCCTGTGACATATTAAGGTTAAATTCATTGTGTTAGAATGTGGTGGTCATGCGTACATTGGTCAAGCACAGTGAGATTGATTTCCAGATATCTTTAGTGTTAGTTTGTAATTATAATCTGCAGATGTGAACGTACAGGAGTGAGATTGTGTTTGCTCTGACCAGATCTGCGAAGACCAAAGAGCTTCTTCCACGGACTCTGGGAGGGACACTGCTAAAAGGAAAACCAAATGTGTGCAATAGCATGACAAAACTGATGCAAGAAGGAGCTGGTATTGTGTATCGACCGGTAAATAGTAATATTTAGTATATAAACTGTAATAATAGGATACTGTAAAAAAATCCAGACAGAGTCCACTTTATTCACTTTTTTGTGATAGCTATGATAAACACTGAAGTCAATCATTTTAATCATTTTAGTGGTTTTCACACTGTGGTAACATGGCACTTGGGCCCTTTACAGTCAAATCATTGTCTTGACCTGGTTTATGTCTGATGCAGATCTGGTTAAATACTGCTTTCATCCATATTTTATTTTAGTCAAATAAAATGATACTTACTGCATTTCTTTACATTTTCAAAGCATTAAGTAATATAGATCACTTTGTGATCATTCAAAGAAACCTAGAATCCATCCACACACTAAAACTGATATTTTAGTGGTGAGAATAATGCACATAAATACATAAATACACACATGTTGTTTAAAGTAAAACACTTAATGTTTCATAGTCGTCATGGCAAAATGGAGATGAGCTCACCTTGGCCATGTTTTCCATTGTCTTTTGCAAATCCTCCTTCTGCTGCCACAGCCCTTCACCCACAGACTGCCTCAAGTGCTCCATCTCCTGAGATCAGAAGAAACTGGATTCAAATATGCATTTTCGGTAGCAATCTGTTTTTAAGTAAAGCTCCTTAAGAAACAACTTTGTTAGATCTCTGCAATATGCCTAATGGACACTTTAAGGTAAGGTACACTTTATTGTCCCCGTAGGGAAATTTGTCCTCTGCATTTGACCCATCCCTCAGTGCCACTGGGGCAACCTGTCAGACCCATCTCCAGATCTTGAGTCAGGATCTTGGTCAGTATGTACCTAGCTGGAGAATTAACCTATGTACATGTTTTGGGTTGATGGGGGAAACCGGAGTGCCCGGAGAAAACCCACCCAGACACGGGGAGAAACATGCAAA
>JAVQKG010113951.1:0-10729 GCA_036025885.1 Hypseleotris bucephala
GACTCAAGTAAAAAGTATCCATCCACATAATGACTCAAGTAAAAAGTATCCATCCACATAATGACTCAAGTAAAAAGTATCCATCCACATAATGACTCAAGTAAAAGTAAAAAGTAACTGTTTGTACATGATGTCAGATTATTTGTGAATTTTTATTGTAATCAGACAAAAAAAAAAACAGATGTTTATATTTTCAAAAGATAAACTCAAAAAGTAAATAATATTTTTGAATACAAAGGCACAAGGAACAAAATTTCCAAATCACAACATAAAGCTGATGTAACGGAACACACAAAGGTGGGCAAGAGTACTGTTACTTCAAAATATCATTACTCGGGTAAAAGTAAAATGTATGGTGCAGTAAATGTAACTGAGCAAAAGTAACTGATTACTACCCACATCTGGTGGCAGTGTGAATGTTTGCAGTGAATGGTTGAGTCGTGGTAGTTACCGTGTGCTGCAGGTTCAGAAGTCAGAGCCGTCTGTGACTGAGTCAGACGCACTGAGCAGAGAGGATTAACTCAGCTCATCCTATTAATGAGACTAAAGCAGGTCTCAACCAGGACTAAACCAACACTAGACCAGGACTGAACCAATACTAAACCAGCTCTGAACCAGGACTAAACCAGCTCTGAACCAGGGCTGAACCAGGACTAAAGCAGATCTGAACCAATACTAAACCAGGCCTAAACCAGGTCTGAACCAGGTCTAAAGCAAGTCTGAATCAGGACTAATCCAGGTCTAAACCAGGACTAAACCAGAACTAAAGCAGGTCTGAACCAGGACTAAAGAAGGTCTGAACCAGGACTAAACCAGGCCTAAACCAGGTCTGGACCAGGACTAAAGCAAGTCTGAACCAGGACTATTCCAGGTCTAAACCAGGACTAAACCAGAACTGAACCGGGACTAAAGCAGGTCTGAACCAGGACTAAAGCAGGTCTGAACCAGGATTAAACCAGGTCTAAACCAGGACTAATCCAGGTCTAAACCAGGACTTATTCAGGTCTAAACCAGGTCTGAACCAAGACTAAAGCAGGTCTGAACCAGGACTAAAGCAGATCTGAACCAAGACTAAAGCAGGTCTGAACCAGGACTAAACCAGGACTAAACCAGGTCTGAACCAGGGCTAAACCAACTCTGAACCAGGACTAAACCAGAACTAGACCAGGACTAAACCAAGTCAGAACCAGGGCTAAACCAGCTCTGAACCAGGACTAAATCAGGATATAGTTAGGAATATAGCTAGTGTGGCAGTACCCCAAAATGCATTTTTATTTTGTAGCGTCAGACAGTATAAATAGGGGGAGGTTCGGCTGGTCCGACCTCTCACCTCTTGCATCACGTCCGTCCGCCCGTGCTGTGCCACACGCATGTGGGTTGTCCATGCTGGAGGCGTCGAGCCCGGCTATGGTAGCGCGCTACTGCTGTTCATTTCCGTGGTGAGTAACTAAGAAACGGCTTAATAATGTCTTTTATTGTGCACGCTAATTGCTAGTATCTTTTTGAACTTCTTGCGCACAGCGCGCACGTAAGAGGTTCACATGTCTTTGTATTCTGCAGCATTAGAAGTTATGGTAAGCGCTCTTGTGACTTTGTAGCCTACCTTGGTTGGGTCTTGAACATACATTGTTGCTTAGTTGATTTCCACTCTTGTAGTGCATGGTGCCCAGGTTGAGCCGCTTGGTGCGTGGCGTCCAGGGTATGTCTTCGTCAGGTGCACATGTGTGCGGTGCGCATTCAACTTGCGGTACGTATTTGACCCCTCTCTCCACTACGCATTAGTGTTTTCCCTATTTAATTCATTCTTCAAATTATAGGAGGTTAACCGTGGCAGCGGGTCTCCCTTTTTTTCCCGTTGTGTGCCCCTTCTGATACTACTGTCCACTCATCATCTTACACTGGGGTCGCCTGGATCCAGACCTCTAGTATTGGTTTCAGCAAGGACTCTGCTTTATAGGGCGAGGGGTAAAATCCTGTCTTGTTCTATTCCAATGTGAATGTGACGCATTTTAAATGTCATTATTTTTGCATAACCAAACTAAATTATAAGTAAATAAAATTATATTTTTGTACATCTATGTCTCTGTCAATCAGTTATACAAACCTGTGTATTGTACCAAATCAAAGTAATGGTACTGGTGTTGTTGATTTTCATTAATTTAGTGTTAACCCCACCCTCGACCACTACAGTAAGTTAAGGTAAGATACACTTATATTGTCCTCTGCATTTGACCCATCCCTCAATGTTGCTGCAACCCATTGGGATTTGAACAGTAAGTAGCTGCAGTGCAATGGCCGGTGACCCATCTCCAGATCTTGAGCCAGCATCTTGGTCAGGATATATAGCTGGAGGATTAGTGCATGTTTTAGGTAAATTATAGCAATAGTATCATTTTCTACTCCAGTCTTTTTGTTTTCACAACTTTGCAATGCCCTCAATCCAATCTGGAACAGTCACAATTGCTCCCAACCAATCACTACACGAGATCTTGACCCGCCAATTCCGAGCCTCTCCAATCAATTCATTAATTACATCCGTTTCTGCAGACTCACTTCCCCCTATGCCACACCGGTATCAGTTACATTACCCTGCAATTAGATTAGATTACTTTGTACAACCTTCTTATGACAGCCGCTATTGCACAGTTCAGGGGAAATTTATGCTGACTGTATCGCGCTGGGCTAATTGTCTTGGCTAATAAAAGGTTATTTGATAAGTACACAATTCATAATGATGGGGAATTCTAATTTAATAAGCACTAATTATGTCATTTTTAGCTCATACAGGCAAAATTAATATAGTGGTATAAAAATCTAATCTTGATAATAAGTGGGGGGAGGCGGATTTATGCACATGCCAGTCTGTAGAGCTTCCACTTAGCAACCAGTGTTCATTACAATCCAGGATTAGCAGATAAGCCCACCTTGTGAGTCAACATTAAGTCAACAGCCATGGATCAGCACTAAGACAGATGAAGATCTGTATTAGCCAGTAGTATTTGCATTCTGTTTTCCCACTATTAAGTTTACCTTAACCATTTTATTTATATTTAAGATTTTTTTGGCAAATCATCTGGTTCCTAGCATGCAGAAATTGGCACAATTATTTTGGCGTAGGGTTGACCCAGATGCAGCCCATTTAATGCAGGCTTATGACTTTGTAAAAATGGTGTAACATGTTCTCACAGACTTGGTATAGATAGATTAAAAGCCTTCTATTGCAAATTGCAGTACATACAAATTCAAAACTGATGATCATTATATTTTACATATCATACCATCTGAATGAAGAGATTTACACCCAGAACAGCTAAACAACTTTGATTTTGTTCTTTTGGAAAATGAGAAAGTTGGAAAAAAGTATATTTTAGCATTTACAGTATTTTCGAAATTTGCAGATTTTGGCAGAAGGTTTCAAATCCAAGGAAAATCTTTTGTGTGGATCTAGAATATTAAAAGACCTGAGAGATTTTACAAAATATTCTGTACCACAGCTGAGGCTCTGTGTGCTAGCTTTTGTAAAAGAAGTGATGCAAAATCTGCAGTTGATGTGAATTCCTACATTAACTGATAAAAAAACAATGCAGTTTAGCCCTGTCGATAAAGAGTGCGGCCCATACACAGATCCTACAATGCTCGTCCTGTCATTGTGAGTTCGAATCTGGCTCACAACAGTTTGCCAAATGTCACTCCCCACTCTTCTCCCTGATTTCCTGTCAATCTACTGTTCTGTCAAATAAAGTCAAAAGGCCAAAAAATACCTTTAAAAAAGAAACAATATGATATCCTTAGCTTAACACACTCATAGTCAACTCATTATGCAAGGTCACAAAAAGCCAGAGGTGTGGTGTTTCACAACTTCATTGGTGTTTATTTTTCACTTCAATAAATAGACTAAAAAGAGGGAGGCCCGTACTTGGGAGGTGATAAGATCCTCTCTGCTTGTTCTCAGCACCGACCTTGGCCGTGTCGAGGTAAAAATCAATGCTCTTTCACAAGGACACAAGACAGTATTCACTTCTTTTTGTTTAGGAACTGTGCAGCTTCTATGCAAGGTGACAAGGCAAGAAGGGAAATGCATGTAGTGTTAATTCACTATCAATGGTGTGTTTATGTGAAGAGACAGCAAATAGAAAGCTTAGTGCAAATGCCTTGATTGTAGGCGGCAGTACACAAATAAGTTGTTTTCCATCACAAAGCAAGAATCAGTTTAAATGATTGTACAAAAAATAAAGTCAAACTGCTGGAGTGGTAATGGAGTAGCCAGGTATACCAGCACTGCTATTTTTTATTTTTTTCAAATCATTTTTCAGCTATTTTGTAAATGGACCAATCACAAGTTTTTGAACTGCATTTTTTTTGCTCCGTCATATATACAATTTACTAACGTGATTGTATTGTCATCGACAAGTTGTGTGTGGCTATGTGTGGCTTTTAGTGTCATGTCTGATGGTTTTTGATCTGTTTACTATACGGTAAACGCCAAGTAATCGAGTCTAACGGTTCTTCTCATCATAAGCATTTCATTGCATTATTGACGTTGTGTTGAACCTGCATATGATAAATAAAAAAATCTTGAATCTTGAATCCACCCCTGGAAACAGAATGCAATCAATGAGAAACCAGACTAACATCTTTGTATAGAACAGAAAAATAGTTAGTTGCATCTGGTCAGGCTTGATGGAGGAGAGTGAGATGGTTCTGCTGCTGAAGTGGGGATGGGACAGAAGAGAGTGATATACAGTAGTTGAGATTTAAGTTATTATATTGTTTACAAGAGAAAACTAATTATATTTACAATAAAATGTCATCTCTGCCCTCCTAACAGTATACATGTACAGTATCTGTACAACCTACATTGATGTTAACTGGATGTAAAATCTTTGGCTTCTGAAAGACTGTCTCCATTTAATTAAAGGCCTCCAGTCTAAAGTATGTGCTCTGACAGTGAGATGCTGACTTAGAGCAGGTGGCAGGAGATTTAACTGTACAGTATTGCTTTCCACCACGCAAACCAGAAATCCATTGGAGCACATTAGCACGTCCGCTAATTGCTAGAGTCTGTGTCTAATTGCTCACATTGATTTGCCCACAACATCCTCCAACCCAAATGGAATTGTGAAATTAAAGTCCCTAACTGGATCTAGAAGAGATTATATGCCATCTTTCACGACATGATTGCAAAATGAAATAAAATAGTTTTCTAAAGCATGTATTGTTTTCTTGCCATGACACAAATCGGCCACAGAAATGGTCAATACATGTGACAACTCAAACTAACCAAAGTGCGCGTATCAGTTTTACTAGGGTGATTTAGTCTTCTTTTAATACAAGTCTATGATTGAATTTCGTTTGGTCAGACAAATAGTTGTAGGACATGTTGTTTTTTCCTTGACATACTTTCTGAGGAAGATTACAGTCGACACATGTCAAGGTAAAAAACAACATACAACTATTAAACCATAAATAACCAAGTGCAATAATCAAGTATGCTCTTTTACTTGATGTCTGTAAGCCATTTTTCAAGAATTGATTTAATAGCTTATAATATTGCAGGGAGATGAGCAAAACATATGTACATTGGACATATTAAACAGCATAGAACTGGCTCAAAGATGGGTCAAATTCAGAGGGCAAATTAGTACTGGGACCATAAAATATAACTTGACATGGCTAAGTAAATACACACACACATAAAAGGTGAAGGTGAAGGCCATATCTACATTTAAAAAGCCATGCATTAGTATTGATGGTGAATTGATCCAGTTGTACAAGTTAAGAACATATGAACAGAACTTTCCGTAAGCTGTATTTGCTGGCTCCAGGCAAACATAGACAGTGTCCTCAGGCTTAAGTTACAAAAAAAACTTTACTACACTACTATGCATCAAAATACAGATAACATTTTTCATGTGGCATAGTGGCATAAAACAATGCAAGTGGTCAGTAGAGACCATGTGTAAAATTAATTTTGTTCTAGTTTAGTCCTGGTTTAACTCTGCATAGTTTAGTCATAGTTTTAATATGTTTTTGTTAATTGACCCAAGTTTTTTTCTCAGATTTCCAGACATTTAATCAAGTTTTTTCTGACTTGATACAGGCCCCTCTTATGTATGTAAAAACTTTTTTGGCCCTCAGCATTTTTAAAACTATTCGTATGAACATGTTTCCCTTTTAAAATCTTGCCTTTTTACATTCTACTACTTCTGTGTTCCTCTATAAACAATGACATCATCTATCTCAGCCACATGCGACTGCCTCCACTTACCCTCCTCTAATTGGCGTGGCAGAATGAACCACAGGGAAAACTGCATTGCACTCATAAATGGCTACTCCGGGCCAATGCACCGGGCATTTAGTTGAAGCTGGCCATTTTGTATTCCCTCGAGAGGTGTTTTGAATTGCCCTGAAGAAAGCATATAAGGGCATACAATGCACAATAGATGACAAGATTGTGCTGTGAGGTCTCAAAATGGCTACAGGCGCAGTTTGAATCCAGTATTGCCCAACTGAATCTTGCTAATAAGCTGTAAATAATCACCCTGGCTCTCAAATCTAGTACCTTAACAAGAATATATCCCTATAATTTCCACAATGACTTCTACCTGCCCTGTATTCCACATAGAGGCTTAGTGGATGTAAATTGACAAGCTACAGGAGTTGAGGCGACCCGAGGTGAACCATTGTTTTGGCCATAAATCAATTTGAACCCGCGATGGCATTTTCACAAATATCGTAGTAACCGCAAGGAAGTAAAGGAGGATAAGGGGGAAATTCAATTGTCAGGGGTGCCAGAGTTGTAGTGTTTTGAACGCTGAGGGGACCGACGTCATGTCAAGAAGCAAAGGTGAAACTGACCATCTATTATTTGTTGTTTTATTGTTTGACATTTGAAATAACTGTTTTTTCTGCCACAGATTTTGGGACCATATTGAGTATTCAGTTTAATTTGCACTTCAATCATCACCTTGAATAGCATTTTACGTTAATATGATAGATTACATTCCCACCTACTACTTTAATTTAAGGTAATATCGAGAGTTTCCAGTTCAAACCCATGACTATGAATGAATGAATGTGGCCGTGTGATTGGTGTTTGGTGGTCATATGCGCAAACTGACAGTCACGCTTCCGTCAGCATGCCCCAGGGCAGCTGTGGCTAATTAAGTAGTTTACCACCACCAGTGTATGGAGTGAATGAATAATGCAATTGTAAAGCGTAATTTTCACATTTTTTCACATTTCACACATTTTCAGTAACAAAAGAATTTATAACAGCTGATGGACATTCCCGTTTGTACGTTTTCATATTCTGTCTTGAAAGTTTGTTTCTGCCGTGTGACCCTTAGGTTAGTTTCACTATATTATAATTGTTACTATTTTCATATTCTTCTCCATCCGACAGTATGTGCTGCTTCCTGTAGGTATAAACTTGATGACGGTGTGAATACAGCGAATTCCTTTGTGTGTGTGACACAATGAGACCTTGCTAACAAGCAAATGACTTGTTTCCTTAATGAATCCTGAGGCTGAAAGGACTCTGCTGTGTCTCTACAATAGGAGCTAATTTGCCAGTGCGACCTTTTCAACCTTCCCATACATTCTTACTATCATGGATCCAACCTGTTGTCTCCAATGTATTTATTAAAACAACCAAAGAAGAAAAAATGTCATAAAAAGGAATCAGATATTCAATAAACATTCTTGATAATTTCATTTTGTGGGTAATTTATTATGCTTGTTTTTTGGTTTTGACTCTATGGGCCTTTGGCCGGGTAAACCACTGACAGTTGCAGGCCTGACATAGAGACACACACAAACAGACATGTATTACTAGGAACAAAGATTAATCAATTCTTTTAACATGTCCTTTGACGAAGGAAGGAAGCTGCCATTTGAAGTTGCCATTGGTGTGAATAGCCAATTTCACTAGGGGTTGGTGGTAAAACTCTAAAATCATAATTTTATCTAGATTTTATTTTTTAGATTACAATTCATTCATCATAATCCCATATAATTCCCATATAAGCATCAAATCACAATTTTGCCATTTAATTGCACTATCAAGGCCCATGTAAAAACCCACATTGGCAAACAACAATTATTTGCGATACAGTAGATAAACTCCACTATGGTCTGGTACAGTGCCTGCTTTTCTTCAAGGTGACTAATTTGATTGCAGTGATTTGAGTGACCTTTGCCAGAGTTGTTTTGATGTCAATGATTTCCTGTCTGTTTGCCTCAACAGTCGGAGCTAACAGAGCAGCGTGGTTTAGTGCTCTGCTTTATGTTCAGATTAAATGTGAAGTGAGCTGGAAACAGAGACAGACAAGTAGGACAAGCAAGATGTATTCAACAATATGGACCAGTGGACAATGCTGTGTTAATAGCTCCTTTTTACAATGTCCAAGTCGTGATTGTCAGTCTGTGTATGTCTCACTGTTAGCCCTGCAACTAACTGGCAATTGTCCAGAGTGTAACTCGCCTAAGGCACATTTTTACTGGGATAGGCTCCAGGCACCTGAATTTCTTTAAACATTTCATCCAAATCTGTGCAGCACTTTTTGTTATGAAGTAAAAACGTAAAGAAATTAAGCACAAATTCTTTCTCTATTGTCCAAAAATATTAAAATACTGTTTTAAACACACTACAGTTGAATTGCACACAGTTGCCTACAGATGTAATATTGTATTCCCAGAAGAAGAATAAGCCAAATTTCTGCTGCGTCTTCCAAAAAAGTGCCTTATTAAGAAAGAAAAATGCCAGCTAACAGCTCCCCTCTGTCTGCTCTGAGGGCTGTGGAGAGTACACTCCGCGGGAGCCGTGTCTGACTAAAGAGCTGTCTGAGGCAATAGGCCACACAACAATACGAGCACACAACCACATCATGTTTTAGGAGTTTCAAGGGTGTCACTGTTAGCACAATGAAGCATATACTTAACCTTAGCAATCTAGTTAGGGGGATTGGAGTAGCAGCTGTACGAGTGGATTCAGAATGTGAATAATTATTTTGAATTAATTTATCTTCACTTAGTTCTGCAATAGGATCCAAAACCAACAACTATGGGCCTTGGGTTGGTTACACTTTGGGCAGAGGACATATTACTAGTCAGAAAATTTAAGTTTTGGGTAAAATTTGGGGAAATTTGTGAGGTGGAATATTTAAAACAAGGTGAAAGTAATGTATAGTTTATAGTGCATTTTAGGAATCTGCATTTTCCGCCAAAAGTGAGTACCTGGAGAGAACCCACAACACAAAGAGGACATGCTGACTCCACACCATGAGATTGTAGCTGTTTGGACAATAGAACCCACAACCTCCTTGCTTTAGAGTCAGAAGCTCTACCAGCATTCACCGCCATAGTACAAGTTATAATTTAAGGAATCATTTTACCTTTGCAATGGGGACACCCCTTGCAAGAAAGGCATTTAAACAGCCTCCATGTCAAAGCAAGAATAGAAATACAGAGTGTCAGAGCTAATTGGGCTGTTTGTTTTGACAGCATACCGCTTATTTGGATCATTATTACAACAAGATGTTTGCTTTGCTGTATTTGCCAAGTAGTGTCTTTCTCGTGACAGTTACCCACAAGGAGTGCGGCTGAGTTGGCAAGCTTCTTAATTGGGCCAAAGCCACTGTTTACGGAACAATACCACAAGCACAAAGACAAATTTCTCACTTTAGAAATGACTTAATATTGTGAATGTCTAAAGTAGGAAAAAGAGCTGCTTGGCAAAAAGAATACACCTGCCTGGCGAGAAAAAAATGGCACCACCTGGATTTAACTAAACAAATAGGTACAGTAAGAGCCTCCTGTAGTTGGTCAGGTCTAGATTCAGCAAGGTTATGTGCCCAAAGAATGAGGTCAGCTGACTACCTGAATATACTGAATGACCAGGTTATTCCATCATGTTTTTTCTTCGCTGATGGCATTGGCATATTCCAAGATGACAATGCCAGGATTCATCGCACTCAATTTGTGAAGGATTGGTTCAGGGAGCATGAGACATCATTTTCACACATCGATTGGCCACCACAAAGTCTATAGACCTAAGGCTTTGCACAACTTTTCCATCATAAATACAAGATCTTTCGATGGAAATAAATTTTGTGACATTGCTTAAGCTTTCCAAAATAATGTTACTGCAAATACGTAATCAGAGCTAAAGGCAGTCCAACAGAATATAACTTATTTTTGGCCAGGCAGTGTAGTTCAAATTATAAAAGGTGCAATCTCTTCCAAAAACCATTAATCAAATACATTTTTAGAGAAAGTATTTTTGTCCTGAAGTGCCTTAAAGAATTCCTAGGTTTCTAAAAGTAGCCATTCAGCTGACATCAATTCAAACTGACCACAGCTCCTCCATGAAGCTCTTTGTAGAGAATAAACCTGACAAGTTATACCTCCACCTTTTACCTTTACACAGCCGAGCAGGAAGTAGGCTCTGAAAAATAGATTGAGAGCCGTGTAGTGCTTCAACTTTTAGTGTTAGGTGTCACTAAAGGAACAGAGTAAAAAAGAAAAGTAAAAAAGAATGAAGGCACACCGGTCAGTCAAGTAAAAGTCTTGTAATAATGTTTTAGCTGTTTTTGTGGTTTAAGATTAAGAAGTGAGAGCATTTTAACACCACAACCAGATAAACTTTGTACAGAAAACAATTATATAGTTATTTTTACACATTTGTATAAAAATAGTAGCAGCCATAAAAACATGTTTATACAGGCAA